>JANHGC010001203.1:0-11118 GCA_027560395.1 Boaedon fuliginosus
TATAACATCTGAGTGCTATTGCTATCCATGTTGTAAGCCGCCCAGAGTCCTTTGGGAATTGGGCGGCATAAAAATGTGATAAATAAAATAAAATAAATAAATAAGAGGAGGAAGGACATGCAACTCAGCTGTTGCAAGCACAGCTGTCGGAGGACCTTTGCACTGGGCAAGAGGGCTTCGCTTATGCCGGCCTTACTATTTGAGGGAATGAAGAATGCCTTCAACTGAACGAAGCCTTTGCACCAATGGGCAAGATGAGGAGGGGCAGGGCCAGCCAGAATTTTTACTACTGGTCTGCCCGAAGTGGGCCGTACTGGCTAAATCCCACCACTGGTCTGAAAGACACTTTTTTTCAGTGCCATTGTAACATCAAATGGTCACTAAATGAACTCTTATAAGTCAACAAGCTGTATTGACCAATTGATGGGGAAGTGGTTCAAAGAAATGAGACAAAAAGTGTAAAACATCAGGATATGACACCTTATCCATTTATTGGGGTCTACTCTTTCTTTCCCATAAAACTCTTCTTGTGCCGAGACCCAGAAAGTCGTTTTTGGGCACTGCCTATCTTTCTATTCTCAAAGCTGAGCCATAAAAAAGCTATTATGATTTCCGGTTTGCACTTCAGCGGGACTAGGTACAAAACCCGTGAGCTCTGCGATTTTGCCCTAGAACTGCCGACCTGAGGGTCCCAATAGGGATCTAAGCTCCCTTGAAGGGGGGACGAAGCAAAGAGGAGCTGCCAGGTGAACAGAGGGACATCGCAGTTCCCTACCCAATGTGGACTTTATTCCTTGTAGCTGACGGTCGGTGAGAAGGCAAACGCTGAAACAAGCTAGGAAAGACTAGAGCAGGAAGAAGAGAAGGAAGTACTGCACGGAGGTGGGTGTTGGTGTGAGCTAATACACTAATTGGAAATTTCCCCACTTATAAAGCTGAGAAAAACTGTCTTGAAAGAGTTGATTAGTAGCGGCATTTGAATACAATCAAGATGACTTGTTATTCACGTGAACTCCCTCGTGATTATTTTTAATTGCTTAACCGGGACAGGTTAATGTAAGACTATTGAAGACAGTCTTGAAAATATCTGAGACATAACCGAGTTGAAATAAGCTAAAGGGGGATTGATCCTTGTACTATGTAAAGACTAATTGTTGGAATGGCAGCAGAGGCAGAGGCGGAGAAGACGATGGGTGTTGCCATGGCTTCGGAACAACATACAACAATGGCAGTGGAGTTGGAGGAAATGCGTGCCTTGGCAATGAAAATTAAAACTATATGGGAGAGACGGCTCGAAAGGGCAGAACAAGAGGAGGCACGGGGGGTGGGGGAATTACCTATGTTGAAGGAGGCTGTGGAGAAGTTGGAAAGTGAGGAGGAGGAAGCCGTGACATTGTGAGGATGGGGCGAAGTTAAATGGCACCGGCCGCAGAAGAAAAAGATCCCAAACCGAAATTTTTCTTGCTGCAAAAAAAGTTGGGCAGGAACAGCGGAGGTCAATTAAACTTACAAAAGCCATGGGAAGGAAGCAGAGAAAAGAGATCTAATAGCAAAACGTAAGAGACCTCCGGACAAAGTCACAGGAGCTGGACATGGGACTGACTCGAAGAATCTCAGGAAGGAGAAGAAGACGCGGAGGGATATCTTCGTGAAAAAGAAGCATAGGGATGAAGGTTGAAGAGCCTGGAGTTAATAACTAGTTTTGCCTGATGAAGATTGTATTGTACATGAAGAAAGACTGTAACCAATGTTAAGTTTCATCTAAGTTTACCTTTTCCTTTTAGAAAATGAGTTTGGTTAGCTGGTTCTTTCTTCTTTCTTCATTTGTTAAGGGATGTTAGGTGATGTAGATATATATTAAATTGGTTGATATTATACTTTCTTAATCTTTTTAAAATTCTCTCTATTTTCTCTCTTACCGTTTTGTAATAAAATAGAATAAGATTAATTTAAAATAGAGGTACGGGGGCGTAGGAGAAATATTTTTAACTATTTAGGAGGCACAATAATGGAAGTGATAAATTTAAACAAGCTTAATTACACTGTGGAAAATACTCCGGATATTTGAAGGGAATATGGAAATGGAATGTTTGACTATGAAATGATAAAATTAAGATATATGTTCGATGAATTAACTATGTATGACACAATGAATTGGAGAGTAACTGGAGCACGAATCTGCACCGTGCAGGCAGGAAATGTATTTTTTAAATTTTGTTTTGGAAAAATAAAAACAATTATTTAAAAAAAAGCAATTTTGAAAACCTGTTCTACCATCAGGGCCTAATAGGCCCTGAAGGTAGGCCTACTCACATGGCTTTTCTCACGTGAGTTTTCTGATGTCTCGCTTTTGAAAAAAACTTTACCGCACTCTATGCATCTCTAGGGCTTCACTCGCTTATGGACCTTTTCATGCCTTCCAAGGTGTTGTTTTTGGGAAAAACATTTCCCACACTCCATACATAAGTACGGCCTCTCCCCCGTGTGGATTCTCTGATGAACCCGGAGCAGAGTTGCTGTGAGAAAACTTTTCCCACACTCCTCACATTTATAGGGCCTCTCTTCTGTGTGCCACTTCTGATGTCTCCGAAGTTCAGCAGACTCCACAAATCGTTTCTCACATACTGGGCATTGATAGGGTCTGTCTCCAGTGTGAAGTCTCTGATGTCGAACTAGGTTTGTCTTGTAGCCGAAACATCTCCCACATTCTGGGCACCGATGAGGTCTTTCTCCGGTGTGAAGTCTTTGATGTTGATTTAGGTGTGACTTTGTAGCAAAACATTTCCCACATTCTGGGCACTTTTCATTTTTCTGCACACGCTTGAAAGGCTTCTCTCCTTTGTGAAGCCTCTCGTGTTTCCTAAAATAATATTTGCAACGAAACGTTTTCTCACACTCCGAACATTTATATTGCTTCTCTAAGTGGCTTCTCTGATGCATCAAAAGTGTATCTCTCCGGGTAAAAGATTTCTCACACACTGAACATTTATGGCGTTTCTCACCCGTGTGGATTTGGCAGTGAATTCTAAGGGTTGATGGACGACCAAAGGCTTTCCCACAGTCTAAACATTTGAAGTTCTTTTCCCCTCTGTGAACATTCTCATGATTTCTGAGGTTTTGTATTGTACGGAAGAATGTTCCACACTCGATGCACATATAGGGCTTCACACCTGTATGGATACTTTGATGTCGAAAAAGAGTGTCCTTCAAAGAAAAACATTTATCACAATCCTTACATTTATATAGCTTTTCTCCACTTTGGTGGCTCCTTTGGTGGCTCCGAAGTTTAGAGGAATTGGCAAATCTTTTCTCACATTCTGGGCATTGATAGGATCTGTCAGTGTGAATTCTCTGATGTTGAATTAGATGAGACTTTTCACCAAAATATTTCCCACATTCTGGGCACTGATGGGGTTTTTCTCCTGTGTGAATTCTCTGATGTCGAATTAGTTGTGATTTTTGACCAAAACATCTTCCACATTCTGGGCATTGATAGGGTCTTTCCCCTGTGTGAAGTCTCATATGTCGAATTAGACATGACTTGTAGCCAAAACCTCTCCCACATTCTGGGCAATGATAGGGTCTTTCCCCAGTCTGAATTCTGTGTCGAATTAGGTGTGATTTACATTTATATAGTTTTTCTCCCATGTGAGTCCTTTGGTGTCTCCGAAGTTCAGAAGAATCCACAAATCTTTTCTCACATTTTGGGCATTGATAGGGTCTGTCCCCAGTGTGAAGTCTCTGATGTCGACTTAGGGTTGACTTTTCCGCAAAACATTTCCCACATTCTGAGCATTCATGGGGTCTTTCCCCAGTGTGAACTCTCTGATGTTTCACCAGGCATGATTTGCTGGAAAAACGTTTCCCACATTCTGGGCACGTTTTGCTTTCCTCCTTTGTGTGTGTTTTATTATGCTGGCAAAGAGATGAGCTCCGAGTGAAACATTTTCCGCACACAGAGCATTTACAAGGACTCTGCCCTGTGTGAATTTTCTCATGTTTCCTAAATAATTGCTTATCTTGGAAAGATTTCCCACACTCCAGACATTGATAAGGTTTCTCTCTGGTGTGGATTTTCTGATGTTTAAGCAGCTCTGAGTTTTGAGGAAAGCAGAGGCCACATTGCACACACACGCAGGGCTTCTCTTCAGTCGGACTGTTCTGAGGCCTAGAAAGACGTCGTCTCCCAGGAAATCTTCCCCAGCGCTTCCAGGGTTCCTGAGATCTTTTTCCCTGGTGGATTTGCTGATGGGTTCCAAGGTCTGAGCCTTTAGCAAAACGCTCCCCGCACTCTCCGCATTTGTAAGGTTTCACTCCAGGGTGGCTCCGGAGATGTTTGGCAAAGCTCCACATTCCAGGAAAGGAGTTCCCACAAAGAAAACAAAGGTGGGATCCATTCCCCGTGTGCAGCTTCTGGTGGATCAAAAGGAGGGATCGGTGAGCAAAGGATTTCCCACACTTGGAGCATTTGGAGAGTCTCCTCTGAGGGGACCTTTGGGCAAAGTCTTCCCCCCTCTGCATAGTTTCCAGGGGCTGCTCACATCCAGAGTTTTCTATCCGAGGAAACTCTTCACAAGCAGAGCTTTGGCCAAAAAGTTGAAAGATGGGGAGGAGGATGGGCTCCAGCACGAATCCAAAAGCTCAGAAGACTAAACCTCTGGTCCCGGTGACTGACCCAGATTGGATCCTGCAAGCAGAACTTCCTCCAGAGGTTTTCCTGGGCGCACCTGCAGGATAAAGATAAAAGAAGTGGAGAGAGGAAAATTTATTTCCTTCAGCTCTCCAAATAGCCCAAACAAGAGCTGGAAGGCTATATTCCCTCCCCCAGAATCAAACCCATGGTGCGATCCCCATTGCGAAGCTGACTTTCCCTTTTCCTTTTCTAAGCACAATGCGAGGGATGGCTGATTGAGTCCCTGTTGCTCCCCATGTGTCTGCCTGAACTGGAGATGACCTCTGCCTTTTCCTTGGGAAGGGGGTGGGGGTGGTGATGATGATACATGATGTGAGACAAACTGCAAAGACCCCCCCACATAGGATTTGTATGTGCCAGGTAGATCTAATTGTGTAGAGAATAGAACCCAAGTAGGTATTCATGGACACTGTTCTTTGGGCCACCACAGATTGAATATGTCTCCCTCCTAGAATGGCTTCCTATCGTTGCTTAATATTTTAGGGAGGATGCAAATACATTGTTTGGGGCCAGCAATGCAGTTTGAACACAATAGGGAGCAAACAGCTTTCATTAAAAAAATTGACCCTGTATATCTGTGGTGGTGAACCTATGGAACTCAGAGCCATTCCTCCAGGCATGCAAGCTGTTGCCCCATGCACATGCGCACACATCTCCCACAAGTTGCGTCTGGAAAGAAGGCCCTCCCACCTGCCCTGGCTCTATACTCACCTTTTCTTCCCTCTTCCTAAACAAAGCTGATCAGCTGTTTTTCGGAAGAGTGAAGATTGCAGGTAGAGGGGGAAGTGTGTCTCATGCGCGAGGATCATTCATGTGCAGAGGGAGAGTACATGCACGCACTTTCAGCACGCGAACACGAAAAGGTTCGCCACCACTGCTATATATTGTTAGGATTTTCAGTGGTTCAGCCAGCACATATGCAAATAATTGAGCAGGATGCGTAATGTAGAGAAAACTTCTTTATGTACAAAATATATATAAACATAATGCATGTATACAATACCCATGCAGCTCTCTGCAACATGGTCAGAGAAAACAGAAACTGAAAGGGCAAGCACTCTGCTGCAGAAACCAGTGAACTCTGTACACAGTTAAGCTAATTCATGCCCAGGCTTCAAGCCTGCTCACATGCCACTCATCCACCAAACAGCTCCCATTGGCTGGCTTGTTGCTAAGGCTATTCCAGTTCATAAACTCTCATACACTGACACTCCTCCCTTTATGACTGGAACAGGCACAAAACCAAACAACTTAATATTCTTCCAATGATGCACTCCACCCAATGGCTTGGTCATTACACCTGCAAGATTGTCTTCTGAAGAACAGTTAGGCAAGCAAATTAATTTATATTTGATGGCTTCTCTGGCATTACAATACTTAAAATACTACAATACACATGCTTGCTTCTAGTTTTTACTCTGTCACCTGTTGCCATTCTCCAGTGGTAACTCGGTGATGGGATCGGTGATGCAAACGGGCTCTGCCCTCCAATCAGGCAAGTCAGATTGTCTCTGAGGGGTGAAGCTCCTCCTAGGGCCCAGACGAATCTTGCCTCCAAATAGGCAGGTCAGAACAGTTAAGCAAGTGAATTAATTTACATTTAATCAGTGGTGGGATTCAAATAATCCCGCCACTGGTTCTGTGGGCGTGGCTTTGTGGGGGAGGGTCATGTGACTGAGTGGGCGTGGCCAACTCAACATCACTCACGGCAAGGTGGGGCGGCACTTCCTGTGAGTAACGTCATCAAATTGGCCACGCCCACTCAGTCATTGCAGTTTTTTCAGCGCAAAAAACTTCCCAAAGCCACAAAGTTTACCCCGCGGCTTTGGGGCTTTTTCGCCCAGACTGGAAAGGTTAGGGGAGAAGCCTTTCTAGTCCGGGCGGTGCCCAAATCTTTCCCTCGCATGGAGGGAAATGGGGCGGCTGGGCGAGTCCCTCCAGGGAAACGTAGTTCGCCCTGCTGCTTTGGGATTTTTTTTGCCCGGACTGGGAAGGTTTGGGGGGAAGCCTTGTCCCCAAGCCTTTCTAGTCAGGGCGAAAACCTCCGAAAGCAGCGAGGTTCGGCCAGCGGCTTCGGGACTTTTTGTGCAGAGTGGAACGGAAAGGTTTGGACTGGAGAGGAGGACCTTTCTCCCCAGTCCAAAGCTCTTCATTCCACTCCAGATAAAAATGTCGCCAGGAGCTTTTTTGCGGCGATGCTCACTTAAGAGCTGCTGGGGTCAGCGCAGCCCCCCTTAAAGCCCCGGTGCTAAACCGAAGCTTGCTGCTATTAGTGCTGGAGCTTTAAGGGGGCCTGGGGGCGCTATGACCTGAACCTCACTTCGGGAAAGAGCTAAGGAGATTTTATTTATTTATTACATTTTTTTTTTTACATTTTTATGCCGCCCATCTCCCGAAGGACTCTGGGCGGCTTACAACACGGATAGCAATAGCACTCAGATGTTATATACTGCTTATTATCAGAGCTTTACAACACTCCCCAAGCGGTTACAGAGTCAGCTTATGGCCCCAAACAATCTGGGTCCTCATTTCACCGACTTTAGAAAGGATGGAAGGCGGAGTCGACCCTGAGCCTGGTGGGATTCGATCTGACAAGCTGCTGAACAAGTCAGCAGAGACTGCAGGGCTGCATTGAACCACTGCGCCACCGAGGCTCTTTTTACTAAAAGAGTCTTTACTGAAGACTACATTGGAAAAGTCACCAATACCAGGTTAAGAGGGTAAAGTGCACACAGAATCATACCCTGAGAAACCATACATTGAAAAAATATAACACGTAATGATTGTGTATTCTGTGTTAATAAATATGTGAAGAAATGAAATCTTCTATATATATATATATATATATAAAACAGAAGTCCATGGAGGAATAGGTGTGTTTATGCGCTCTATACAAACCTGTAGTTCTCCACCAATCTCGCCCAAATTGGCACATAGATAGCTTATTGTAGTAAGATCAGCACTGTCAGGGTTACCAAAGCATAGGGGGCCTTTTTGTCCCCCAAAAAGGGGGCAAAGAGGACACTCTAATAAACAAGAAGCAACCCGCTAGTGAGCATGTGCACTTTTCAAACTGAGACTCCATATTCAAACTGAGGCGCCATATTTTCGGTGCTCAAACGGAGAAACCAGCCCCGCCAAGTAAGGTTGCCGGCGACATGTGGGAGGGGGCTCCGGGAGGTTTAGAAGGCATGCAGACAGCTGCGGCCCAGCGCCGCTGTCAAGCCCCAGCTGCCTTTCCTCAGAGCCAGCCTTGCCCCAGAGCCGGCCTTGCCCCAGAGCTGGCCTTGCCGGGGCAGAGATAGGGGAGGGAGCGCCTGGGGCTTAAGAAGGCCCGCAAATGATGTGGGAGGGGGCGGCGGGGGCTTCAGGAGGCCCATAAAAGCTGCGGCACAAATATACTTCTTCTTTTTTAAAAATAACAAAAACCGAGCAAGGCCAGGTCACCAGCTAGTAATATATAAATCCCTCTGGCTGTGATACAGGCCACATTTCCAATGATCTCTTGTCTGTCATGCCTTGCTTGTGCCCTCAACTTGGTTGGTTGGTTGGTTGGTTGGTTGGTTGGTTGGTTGGTTGGTTGGTTGGTTGGTTGGTTCATTGGTTTATCTATCTATCTATCTATCTATCTATCTATCTATCTATCTATCTATCTATCTATCTATCTATCTATCTGATTGATTGATTGATTGATTGATTGATTGATTGATTGATTGATACCCTGCCTCATTTCCCCACCCAAAGGGAACTCCAGCTAAAGTGATTTAGTTGGAAACACAAAAAAACCCCTTGACATCACTTGCTAAATTCAGCACTTCGGGGTTTTTTTTAATTATGATTATGATTATTTATTTATTTATAAAACGTTTATAAACATTAAACCTGGTAAAATTAAGTTTTTAAAGTTTACCCAACCCTACCGATAATTGTTTTCCAGTGAATCTCCATCTCCAGTATCTTTTATAACAAAAAAAAAAAAAATGGGGGTCGGTATCTGTGCTTAGCCAGCCCTTGCGTTGATGACACTGAAATCTCTTTATCGCTGTCAATTGTACGTGCCTTCCAATTTTATGGAAGTTGTTGGGATCCTGGCAAACTACAGAGTGTGCATCCCATCTGTCGGAGGGCCGCCGCCACTTGTTAAAATGTTGGCAGACTTCTGGGAGTGATCCCGTCTGTTTCTAGGTTAACGTTCCAATTGGACAGACTGAGGAATTATTGTTGTTAATATTTCGCGGGGTGGTTACAAATCTCTTTCGAAATAGAATATATTCCCTGGAGTGACAGTTAATTGGGAAGAGCCTATTAAAAACACTTGGTTCCATGCCTTTATAATTCTGGCTTTATCCTGTCTAATAATTATTCACCTTTTGACCTGGAATCATTTTGAGACAGAAATGGGGAACAGCAGGTGTGCTTAGAAGCTGATGAACCTATATGATATTTTTTAACTTGCATATTTGATTTTTATCCTACAATTAAACAGGAAAAGAAATACTATTTTTTCCTTAGATATTAATTAGATATCCATTTATTTCTCCTTTAGAGAAAAAAAACGTACAACATGAATCCCAAAGGAGGGCTTAAATTATACCATATAGACAAGGATATTATTCCTATTTTCTCTGCCATTTTTATATAATATACTAGCTGATGACCCGGCGTTGCCTGGGGAAATTTTTATGGGACTGCCATCTTCCTTCCTTCCTCCTCCTCCCTCCCTCCTTCCTCACTTCTCTTTCCCTCTGTCTCACTTCCTCCTTTCCTTTCTTCCTTGGTCCCTCCCTCCCTGCTGTAGCCTACAATTCCCAGCATTCTTTGCTCAATTTGCATGCCATGCCTCTATTGGCTGGAGAGCTTCCATTGCCTGGAGCCCTCAGCATTCTTTGCCCGATTTGCATGCCTTGCCTCTATTGGCTTGCCTGGAGCCCTCAGTAGAGCTTGGCAGTGAAATGTTGGGGGGGGGAGTCCTCTTTGGCACCATTTTTTGTGGGGAAAGAACCCCAAAACCCACTTGTGACCCCCATAGTGTTCATCGCCAGAGGATAAGGTGTGTGAATGCCAAGTTTGGGCCAGATTGGTGCTGGCATGGAACGGCCTACTGGGGACATAGCCACAAACCCACACACCCACACTTCTCTTTTATAGATATAGATTAATGTGTCATCTTTCTGAAGACAGTGCTGGTCAGTGTTGCCTAGAAGGAGGTTTTTGTTTTAACAAGCATGTCACGCAAGTAAGTTTTAATTGCATAACCACCTTCGGATGCAGCGGGTAATCTAAATACAGCTCTACTCTTTTGCTGATATTTTATTGAGCGGGACGACTCCTCGGGAAAGGCAGCAAAAATGCAGTCCTTACCATTCAAGATCACACCAGTAGACTGCCTAGCGTCCCATTCTTAGAGCCTTCCTACTTCAGCCCTGCACACCATAAATTAATCCCCATGGTTTACTACGGGGATAGGCTGATTGGTGCCTCCAGGTGTTTTGACGATTATTTACAAAGCACCTTGTTCTGGCTGTGCTGGCTAAAAATAGAAATATCTGCAGGGTTCAAGGTTGTCTTTTCCCTGTTTACAACAGCTATATGAGAGTGTCTGCTCGTATGGTACTTTTGCGTTTAAAATGCATCTTCCGTCCGTACGGGGGAGGAACGAGTTGATCACACTGCAAAATGTCAGCCTCATTGATCCTTCTTATTCTTAAAGTACTGTAGATATTTCTGTGTATTGGTGTCCCCGTTCCTGTAGGGTGCATGCACATACTTTTGGTTTTACTGCTTTTAAAATAACCTTCTGGGAATTTTTTTTTTATATATATATAATTTTAATTTTCCAGGGTAAAAACATTCAGGTAACAATTCCCAACTTCAAATCATGTCTCCACTGTCACGTGATTAGAAACTGTTGTCTAATGTGTGTGTTGTGGCTCCGCAGCCGGCTGTGGCACTGAGGGAGGAGGCTGACTCTGAGGGAGAGCTGGCACCGGAAGAACGGGGGGCGCCAGTGGTTGACACTGTGCCAGGAGCTGGCCCCTCGACAGAGTCTGTGGAGCCGAAAATATCTGACAGTGGGGAGGAGGAATCTCTAAGTGATGTCAGGACCAGGAGGCGACTTAGAAGGGAACAGCAACATAGGAGGAGTAGGGGCCGAGCTACAGAGGACCGGTAATTGACCGCACCCAAGAGCAGTTAAAAGGGGTGTGGGTGTGACCGGTTCCTCACAGGAAACAAACTTAGAGCATCTTCTTAGAGCATCACCTGATTCCAAGTCTTGAATTTCTGTTTTCTTGCATTTGGTGAGTGTCTAATCAGTTGGCATTTTGCCTGGACTCAATTAGGACATACATCAGTAGTTACTGCATTCCTGCTTAGTCTTTTGCAAAAGACGGACTATTTCAGCGTGCTGTGCAAAATAAACCTTT
>JANHGC010001204.1:11469-23374 GCA_027560395.1 Boaedon fuliginosus
ATTTTATGGTTGGGGGTCACCACAACATGAGGAATTGTATTAAAGGGTCACGGCGTTAGGAAGGTTGAGAACCACTGGCTTAAGGAAAGGAGGTTGGGGGGGGGGCGGGCGCAGAGGAGAGAGAAGGAATTCCTCTAAATAAATGAGGCTATACACAAAACCACCAACAAATAGGTCAAGATAGTTCAAAGACCAACCAGATGGCAGTTTGGCTGCATGTGTCCAGGAATTATTTACAAAATAATTTTTTATCTGCTGAGGTCAGGACAAGTTGACTTTTTTTTCCAAAAGCTGTTATGCAGCAGAGAACTGGATGTTTTGGGGTTATTTTTTTTTTTACAAAAAAAAATGTTTAGTTAGCTGAGATTCCTCCTCCTACAGTATGCACAAACAGGCTTTTAAAAAGCTTTCTAGCTACTGTACAGACATATAAATTATAAAACTCTTTTTTTCCTGTGCTTTAAATGTTCGAAAATTGCAGTGATATTTTTTTTTTTTTTCAAATGAAATCTGGGGAATTGTACAGTACGTTCTCATTGCTTTTTTGTTGTTGTTGTTTTGGTAAGGCTGTTTGAAATTTCGGCTTTCCTTCTGCTGCGGTCATCGTTTTACAAGGACTCGAGTTCAAAGCGATGGATAAATCGGGGGCAAATTATCCCAATGCAACAAACCAAAAACAGCTTCGGCTCCGAATTGCGAAGCATCGCTTCTGCCGAGCTCTTTTTTATGCAAAGTGGTTTCCCAGCAGGCTTGATCAGTCAAGAGACTTCATCAGTCTCTCTTGCAAGACGTAAAGCTCCAAGCTTGTAGCCCTTCCCGTAGACTTTGAAAATATTAAAACTGATACGTATTAAAATGTGTTTGGGGTAAGTGGACCTTTTAATAAAAGTCAACTAGTTCCGCAGCTTAAAAAGTAGGCTTTATTTAAAAAAAACAAACAAACTTTATTTTATTTAAATCTGCTGCCCGGGATTTAGAAGCTTTCACCTCCACCCACCCACCCCCACCCCAAAAGCAGAACGGAAGGTAGTGGAATTAAGATGTTGGAGGTGGGGGGGGCGTGTTGGTAAAACTCCTTATGCAAACAGGATGTTGTAAACGACTCTTTGAAAAGGGGCCTTGTACTAGACCTCCGTTCTCTCCTTTGATTTATTAGGCGTTTCAGCTGCAGACCAAATAGGTTTTCCTGTGCAGTTTTCAAGTCATTATGCTCCAAAGAAATGCATGCCCAGAAAAAAAAAATCTGTTACAGTGCCCTAAATAATATGCGATGTGAAAAAAAAAAATGTTGCTAAAAGAGCTTCCTGTTTGGGTTTTCTCGCTGGTAATACAGCTGAAATGTCTCAAAGGTGTAGATGTCATGTACAGATCGAAAGAGAATATTCTCCCACCCTCTTTTTTAAAAAAAAAAAAGCGGGGGAGAACTAACAAACAACAAGACTTCAGCATTTGCTGCACAGTCTTTTTCTTTCTTTCTTTCTTTTTTTTAAAAAATGCCCTTGGCAAAAACTTTGGCTCACTCGATCTTTTAAAAATGTTTCTTCTTTCTCTCAGCCTGTCGTGGATGGTAAGTGCAATCACATTACACACAGCTTTCTTTGGAAAGCCCCTTTTTAATGATCTGGCAGCTTTTAGACACTGACTGCTTCCAGAAAAAATTTCAATCCTTCTTCCCACAGCTTCCACAAGCGCCTGTGATAAATGACACCTGTCATTCTGTCACAGACAAATGGCACAGATGGGAACCTCAGTGATGTATGGTTCAACTGAACAGGAAATCAAGTCTGGGTTTGTTGTGGTTTCCCCCACCCACCCCCTCGCCCCCGTAAGTGGAAAAAGCTGACCAGGACAGTGTCACGAGTCTGTTCCAGAGGCTTTGCTCGGAGAAGGAGAAGAACATTAGAGAGGCACTCTGAAGGTAGCAGCCATTTTTGGAAACATGGTGATTGCTGGGAAGCACACGGGTTGGGGGACCTCCCAAATTCATGTCAGTCGACACTGTGATTATGCATATACATATCATGTTAGGCTGCATCATGGCTTGCTCGGCTTGGCTTAGCTCGTTGTGTGGATGCAGTGAGAACGGCTTGTAAACTATGACCAATGATGGCAGGGGTGCAGGAAAGCAAAGTAGTCAATGACATTTTTTGTGCAGTTTGTGTGTGTGTGTGTGTGTTTCATGGGTGCAACCCCAAAGTGGTTGACGTTTCGATTACACTGTAATGGACACTATCTTGACTTTTTTTTTCTTTTGTTTGCTATCTTGTAACAAAGTTCATGGTGTCCCCAGCATTCACTTGGGAAACAATCCTATTACCCATATAATTGAAAGTTAGATGTTTATTTATTTTTATTTATTTATTTATTAGATTTGTACCCCACCTCTCTTCACACAAAAGGGGAACTCGAAGATGTTGACTTGGTGCCTGTTTTTAATCTATTTAGTTTTATAGTTTTCAGTATGGTTTTATGTCTTGTTTTAACTTTTGATTGGGAGTCACCCAGAATTGGTGAAAAGATGGGCAGCTATATAAATGTGTTCAAATAAATAATTTTTTGGGGGAAGAGCCCTGGTGGCGCAGTGGTTAGAATGCAGTATTGCAGGCTGACTCCGCTCACTGCCAGCAGTTCGATCCTGTATGCAGCATTGCAGTATTGATTGACTCAGCCTTCCATCCTTCCGAGGCTGGTAAAACAAGGACCCAGATTGTTGTGGATAGTATGGTGACTCTGTAAACCACTTAGAGAGGGCTGTAAAACACTATGAAGTGGTCTCTAAGTGCTGTTGCTAAGTGCTATCTTATCTCTGTATAATAAGCAGCATGTTTAAGATACATTCATTTATTGGAAAAGTGAATCTGAAAGTAAATGTATGACATTCATGGAAATTTGAAGTCAGGTCTGAATAGTTTTCTCTCCTCAAAAAAAAAAAAATGAGCAGAAAGATGAAGCTAACTCTATTAGTTTGACTCGTTCCTAATTAAAAACCCAAGCCCTTTCTTCCCTAAACTTCTCATTTCACAGTCCCAAAGATATCACATAATCATTACCACTTTCTCATCATAGTCAAAGAAGAAAAACTAAAGGCAACATCTCCTTGTCCACACAATTTTCTTGGCAATGCTACAGAAGTTGAATTGCCACAGCCTTCTTCTGTTAAATATTCAATCCAGTTTACAGCTTGAAGGTTTCCAGGAAAACCCTTATCCAAGTACTAACTAGGTATGATTTTTTGCTATATTTTTAAGAAATGTCAAGTTTATCTGGATGCTATCAGCTAGCTAGGCGAAATGCCAAAGGAGAGAAATTTTTAATATGCCCCTAGCAAACATGTAGTTGACACACAGTAAGGATTTGTTGATTCAAGCCATTCATTTTCTTCACTTTCTGTTGTGTTAGTGTATATAACCTGAGTCTCACATGTTGCTTTCCCAAAGTCCCTCATGCTACCCAAGGGGCCCTCTGAAATTTTTGCTCAATTATAATTTTTAATGAAACAATGGGGACATTATTAAATACATATCTGGAAAATTATTCTGGTTAACTCTACTTTGGTCTTGAGCTTGTACAGTTTCGGGGTGGAAGTCCCTGATGTGTCCCTCATAGGAGACGTTTGATCTGAGCCTGACAAAGTTTGGGCAGTCCTTCACTTGAGCCACATATGATCCTGACCATCAGCCATGCCCTGTTGGCATTCAAGTTAGGCAAGATGGCGTGCTGCCCATCCAGCCAAGCTTGCCTTGAAATCTAATTCAGCTTCGAGAAACTTCAAAAACCGAATTTGGAGCCAAAAATCTCCGCACACAGATACTTCTCTGTTTTGTTTATATTCAGATGCTGCCCCCAATGATCTCTATGCATTAATAAATTGTATGAGCAGAATGGGGGAAAGGGAAAAAGAAAAAGAAAAAGGAAACTTCTTTCTGAGTGAAACTTGGAACACAGCATGAACTGAAGCACCTGGGGCAAAATCTCTTCTCTTATTCTGTTTCCTGAGGATACAGCTGAGCCCAGGTTTTCTGGCATGCACAATCAGTGTTCAGTTTGAAACAGATGCTGTTCCTGTGAAAAAGAGAAAAAAAAAGACCAAAAAAAATAAAAACGCAAAGGTTGAACGTTTAATCGGAGTTTATGGCTAGCTTTCCACAGAAAAGGAGAAAAGTCCTAATGTCCATTAAGCGGAGTATGGAAATAGAACTTTGTGCCAGGAAAAGACGAATATTCGTGAAAGTAGGCCATAAAGAAACAATTATCCTCTGTATCAAGGGTAGGCAATCTTTTAATGGCGACAGACTCTGTTCTTTTGACAATTATTCTTTTAGTTCATGTTAACCTACTGAAGGGTGTATGACTGAAAGGTTTGGCCGGGTATAGATAGAGGTTTTTTTTTTAAACTGATTTATGGCAAACTTGGTAAATTAATTTTAAGGGAGCTGCATGAGTTTTGAGGAAAGTAAAGAAAAATAATAAATTGCTGAAAGTGACTGATTTGCTATGAAATAACTGGCAGTGTACAGGAAGTCCCCAACTTGCAACAGTTCATTTAGTGACTGTGGAAGAGAGGCGGGGTATAAATCTAATAAAATAATAAATAAATAAATAAATAAATAAATAAATAAATAAATAAATAAATAAAGGTTAAAACATGCATCAAAATGAGGGAAACTTGCATGTGATATCAAGATGCACATTCTATTACTTTAACAAAATCGTGGCTTCCTGAGAATACCCCTGGTATTTTATAATAGTACATGTCTTACTGGCTTTTAAACATTGAGATAAAACACTGTTCCTCGTCTTCCGCGTCACCTTTACAAGGTTTTCCTCCATTCATGGGTCCAGGATTGTTGCACAGCCGAGTTCTTTGCCTCTTAAAAGATGCGTCGCAAGCACTCCATGCTGACCAGCAACTCCAGTAGCCGTCTACTGCAACTGGAGTGCAAAACAACACAATTCTTCTTAGTCTTGATATGAGCAAAAGAGTCTACCCACATTCCAGCTTTCGCCATTTTGATGCCCCCAGTTTCTTGAATCTCAACTGCTACTACCAGCTAGCCTGCATCAGTAATTTGGACTGCAATAGCTACACTGTGCAATGGGATGGAATTCCAATACAGTAGTCAGTGTGGTGTTAATGTGCATCATTGAAAAGAATATATTTTTTTTAATTTTCAAAGGCATTCCATCTACTTTTAACTTAACAACTATTATACTGTGTGTCTGAGCTGCCGATTAGGTTTTAAAAATGTAATTTTATATTGACTTTTAAATTTTCTGCAGCATTCTGTTCTAATTTTATTTTAGTTTTCTATGAAATGAATTTATTTATTTATTTATTTAAATTTGAATTTATTTCCTATGATATTTTTAAAGATTTCCCCCAATTTGAGGAAGAAAAAGTTGGAGAAAGTGTATGTTCTATAACTCATGGCAGTGCTTACTTGTCTTAAAACATTTTCTATGCAAACAAGTAAGTTACTAAAGTAAAGACCCCAATTGACTCTCAAATACTCATGTATGTCCTCATGTTGTTTTCTTTACAACAGTAAATAAATTGTTTCCAACTGCCTTTTTCTGGAATGATTTTTTTACTTCATAATATAAACTACAGCTACGTTATCACCAGTGATGAAAGAGAAGAGACAGAAAGAAAGAGAGAAAGAAAGAACAAAAGTCTCTAAGGTTAGTTAGTAATGTTATCAAGCCACTAGAAATTCATTGTATAGTTGAACCTGATTCTTTAAAGATTGTCCACCCATCAATTACATCTGTCGTGCCTTTTGAGCATGGAAATGAATCCATATACCTTTCGTCAAAGATGTAAAACTGGTACGTACGATACAATAACATTTTATGATACATAATAACATATACTGCAATATTTTGCCCCTATTTTTACTTGTAGGACAAGAGTAGAGTAGAGAATGGTTATGCTAATTTTAGTTTTTGCCCAAAATTAACTTCGAATTTCTAGGTCTTTTAGCTACTTTATTCATATCGTAGCAGAAACTGAAACTTCAATTGAAGACATCATTATTTTTGTGCAAATCTTGCTATCTTCATGGGCAATTACTGGTATAATATGGAGTTGTTGTAAAAATACCTGATTTGTAGTCAGGTGCTCGCAGCTCACAGTTGCTTCCATATGTTCCAGACTTACATACACAGAGGCATCCAGTTTCTGATAAAACTGGTTGAGCATTATTGGGGCACGGGGCACAATGACAGGGGTCATATTTGCTCATATATTCAGAAAAGGCCTTCCTGAGATTAAAACGTTTTGTTGCAGAGCAGGGGAAATTCTTCACCAAATCCACAATGGGGGAAACCTATGAAAGAATTACGTTCAATTTTTCAAAAGTTGTCCCAGAAGATATTTTAAATCCAAAAAGCCCATCCGTTTGGGCCTTCTTTCATCACCTCCACAAAAATAAAATAAAAGAGAATATCACAAGATCTGACCGTTTTAAGTAGTGTCGCATTCATTCAAAATAAGCAACGTCCCCTTTTTATTTCTTCTTCCGTACATGGGAGTTTTAGCCCTTGCAGTAAGACATTCTGTTTTCCTCTTGTCTTTTGCCACTTACCTCAAAATCAATCACAACTGGATTGTTCTTGGCCGATTCTAGCCAATTAGTAAAGGTCTCATGTCCTGGCAAAGAGCCTTTTCTCTGCCAGGCTAAAGCTGCAGCATACTGTGCCTGCCCACCCTTAACCAGGGAAATGGACTGTTCGGATGACTTCAACATGGAACCTAAAATGGATGAGTTACACAGTAGAGTTATATATTTAACTGCATGGAGGTGGTGGATTCATTGGCTGGAGGAGAGGAGAGGCCCTCCAAGGGGAGTAAAGAGACATTCCAGGCTGCAGTTGGTTTGGGGGGTGGGGAGAAACATCTGAGGTCAATATCTACCATTTCCCAAGGAGAGGCAGCCCTGCAAGTTTCTTATAATGTAGTGGTCAGCAATAAAGGATGTATTTGAGAGTATTGACGAGTGGTTCTGGTTGCTTACACTGGATAATGGATCTTTATTAGGGGCCACTAAAGTCTGGGGAATGAGAAGATACAGATCAGGGGTGTCAAACACAAGGCCCATGGGCCAGATCCGGCCCTTATGTGGTCAAATCTGGCCTGTGGAGCCATTTGGAAAATATAAGGCTACTTTTATTATGGCCATTATTCAACATACATTTTGAATAAAAGATGAGACAGAAGGGAGAATACAAAGAACATAAAATAATAGAATTGGAAAAGGACTTGGAGGTTTTCTAGTCAAACTTCTCCCACTCAAGAAGGAGATCCTTGGAATATTACAAAATACATTTTGAAAAACAATTGGCATTGCTCTTTCTTGATGCAAAAATGGCATTTGACAACGTTAACTGGGAATTCATGACACAACAGCTTTTTTGACAAAAAAAATAATAGGAAAAATTCAGACAATATACTCAAACCAATCTGCAAAATTATGAATAAACAGAGAAAAAACCAGAACATTTAAAATAAAGAAAGGTACAAGGCAAGGATGCCCTCTATCAGCATTGCTATTTATTTTGACACTACAAACTTTACTTAGGCAAATTAGGCAGGATTCAGAAATAAAAGGATTAATGATTAAAAAAGAACAATATAAAATTCAAGCAGTTGTGCTCTATTCTTGGCACGGTGGCAGGTCTGAAAATAAATAAAGAAAAGATCAAAATAGTTATTTATTTATTTATCTATTTTATTCAAATTTGTAGGCCACCCATTTGTAGGACTTGAGCAGCTCACAACAATAAAAACACAGTCACAAAAACATTAAAATATTAACAAACAATTAAACATTAAAAAATCCCCTTAAAATTACAAAACTTTTGGTGGGTCACACTAATCCAGCTCGCTGGAAGAACCAGGTCTTCAGTGCTCGGCAGAAGAGTCTCAAGTCTGGGGCACTCCAGAGCTCTGGAGGTAGATTGTTCCAGAGGGCTGGGGCCGCTGCAGAGGCCCTCCTCCATGAAGTCACTAGGCGACACTGCCTGGCCAATGGTGTCTGGCGGAGGCCCACCCTGTGTGACCTCACAGGGCGCTGGGATGCAATTGGTGGCAGAGGGCAGTCTCGGATGTAACCCGGTCCAATGCCATGTAGGGCTTTAAAGGTAATGACCAGCAGCTTGAATTGGATCCGGAAGCCTACTGGAAGCCAGTGCAAGCTGTGCAACAGTGGTGTGACATGGGTATACCGGGGGACACCCATGACTGTTCACGCAGCTGTGTTCTGGACCAGATGAAGCTTCCAAAGACTTTTCAAGGGCAACCCCAAGTAGAGCACATTGCAGTAATCTAACCGTGAGGTAATGAGGGCATGAGTGACTGTAAATAAAGCTTCTTGGTCCAGAAAGGGCCCCAATTAGTGCACCAGGTGAACGTGGGCAAAGGTCACCTTGGCCACAGCTGTCAAATGGTCTTATAATTTCAGCTGTGGATCCAGGATGGCACCCAAATCGTAGACCTTCTCAGAGGAGGTAAACTCCTCTCCCCCAATTTCCAACAATGGTAAATGTTGGATGGTCCATGAAGTAGGGACCTAGAGCCATGCAGTCTTGTCAGGGTTGAGCTTGAGCCTGTTGGTCCCTATCCAGACCCCCACAGCCCTCAGGCACTGGGACATAACTTCAGCAACATCATTGGTTTGGTTTGGGGTGGAGATGAACAATTGAGTATCAGCTGCATATTGATGTTACTGCACCCCAAACCCTCGAATGCCCTCACCCAGCGGTTTCATGTAGATGTTGAATAGGAGTGGCAAGAGGACTGAACCCTGAGGCACTCCACACACTAGAGGCTTTGGGCTTGACCTTTGCCCCCTACAAACACCATCTGCATATGGTCCGACAGGTAGGAAGAGAACCACCAAAGGGAGTGCCTCCCACTCCCAACCCCTGGAGACACTGCAGAAGGATATTGTGGTCAATGGTATCGAACACCGCTGAGAAATCAAGTAGCACCCAGATAGAGGAATAACCCCTGTCCCAGGTTCGCCAGAGATCATTGACCAATGCGACCAATGCTGTCTCCGTGCTGTGCCCAGGTATGAAGCCAGACTGAAAGGGGTCCAGATAATCTGGTTCTTCTAAGGATTCACAGAGCTGTAGTGCCACCACCTTTCTCCACCACCTTCCTTAAAAAAAAAGAGGTTGGAGACTGGACGAAATTTCTTTAACTCAGATGGGTCCAGGGCAGGCTTCTTGAGGTGGGGTCTCTCAAGGATGTGTTTATAACTGCCTGGAACCAGCCTCATGTCACCTCTCAAGTGGTTGAAACCAGCCAAGAGGGGCACGAGTCCAATGGACAGGTGGAAGCACTCATAGCTGCCATGGCCTTGTCCACTTTCACATGGCAAATTGGATCAAACTTGTCCCAGGCAATTGAACTAAGGGTATCCCTGTAAGTGAAAGAGTTTGTTTGTGTGGGACAGGGGAAGTTGAAACAATGTTCCATGTAATCTTTGAGTGCCCCCTGTACACAGATTTGAACCAGCTGGACAGGATTTTTCATGGTAGCACCCCTAAATCTAAAGACCACTTTCTGCAACATTGCTTGATGAGTTCCAACATGCAATTGGTCAAGTGAATTGCCAGGTTTGCTGTCAAGTTGATGGAGTTGAGGACGGGGTGGGTGCAGCAGAACACAATGGGTTGTAAGAAAGACCACTTGATTTAAATCTTGGATGGGTATGGAGGTGGATTGCTGGTGGATCTCAGGACAAAGGTGCCTTTGGGATTGATGTTGTTGTTTCAATTTGGTAGTAAGGATGTATAGTGGTATTCTGGAATCTCTGTAGCCTTTATGATGGGATTTTTATGCACCTTAAATGTATTTTAATTTAATGTAGTTAATTTTGAGACGTGTTGATAAGGCCAAAAAGGCTGTCAATAAAGAAATTCATTCATTCATTCATTCATTTGAGTAAAAGCAGCAATCTAGATTTTCAGGCAAAGGAATTTCAGCCTGCAGAAGAAAAAGGGGTGTGGGAAATATCTCAGAGAAAACCCTCTCTAGTAAGGGAAAAGAGGGGAGACCTTTCTCATGGTTTGTGCTTCTTATTTGGGCTACCTCAAAGGCCTAGCACCTGTAGAAGCTGTAACATACTTCTTCTTATACACTAATTTTATAAGGATTCCTAAGCACAAGATATATGCCCATTAATTTCCCAGGCATTCACGTATTCTACTTTCAACGTCTACTATCCAATAAGGACCATGGATCTTGTTCAGTTATCTAAACATTGTAATATCACCTATAGAATCTGTATTGAGGATCACTGCTTAGCATTAATATTGGCTCATCATTTTTAGCGATTACAGTATGCCCTTATTTTCCTGGCATATTTTTGATTTTAGACTGCAATAATAAAGAAATGTGAATTTAGACTGAGGATTATATTGACTGTACAATCATTATATTGATTTTAAAAAAATGTGGAAGAAGGCAAATGCAATCCTAATTTTGCAATGTCAACAGGTCAATTTGAGAAGAAGAAAAAAAATTGTTTTGGTTCGGAGTCAACAGCAGAGTTCAACTTTTCAGATGCTCAACCCCACCCCACCCATCTCCATCCATTTAGCCTAACTTCCAACCATCCATTTTGCCTCTGCTCAGATGTGGTTACACCAGAGACTGGGGAAAAGACCGATGTAATCCTGTACTTGGATATTGGTGTGTTCAGTGCAAACAGTTGCCAGCAAAACAAACTGCAAATCAAATCATTTCGTAAAGGCTACCGTGATCAATTTTCGGGTGGTGAAGACGCTTCCTGCAAGCGTCTGTCATTTCGCACAGGGGGAGAACAAGTGAATGGTGCTGTGTCACCCAGACCCTTTTGACAGAAACGTTTCTAATAATCTCAGTAACATAAAAATATCGCTCTGGAGAGGAGAGAGGAAGACAGCACACGACCAGGGCTGTGACAGTCACATCTGTCTTTGTGAGTGAACTGTCCCTGCATTTCCATGCAGAGCAAAACGGATATGAGTAGCGATTAGACTGTATGTGCTACACAGACTAACCCAGGATACGGAAGAGAAATGCTGGTCTGTTTTAAAGGTTTTCCAATCATAAACAAAGCCAACGCTAATCACGGTGCCTGCCTGTTGACTCTCTTGCCATGAATCTCTGCACTAGACCCAGCCTTTCCGTGAGAGGGATGGACTCCCTCCAAATTCAAGGATGCAACAGGAATAATCTTATCCAACACCGGTTGCATCTCAGCGTGAGTCTCAGCTTGAAGCTGATTTATTTTTGAATCCAAATGTCTGCATTACATGGGATCAGATACACGCAACCTCTTGAATTGTAAAGGGCTATCAGAATTACCTTATGCTGAAACCAATCACAACCCAAAATCGTGAGGAATGATTCTAGCAGAAAATTGTCCATCTACATCCGTAAAGGGTCTATATTGACTGATAATAACTGTCGATAGTTTCAGGCAGAGGTCTGTCACAGCTGGAGCCCATACCTAGGGTCCTTAGCATGCAAAGTACATGTTCCCCAATGCTGGAAAGTATATGTTCTCCCAGGCCTCCTTACAGGGCAGAGCATGCTTGTATCAAAAATGTACAGCAGTGCCAAAGAAGGACTACTGTAAAACAGTGAATTGTTTTTTATATTTATCTTACTCTTAAAGAGAAATTTTGCTTATGGTAAAGTTTGCTTTCTTGTTTACTCACTTATGGGGCCTCACTTGTCAATGTTTTATACAGTGGATTTCAGGAATAACAAATTATACAGGGAACAACCCAGCTAGAGGGCTCACATAGAGCCTCACAAGACCCTCGGTGGTGCAGTGGTTCAATGCAGCCCTGCAGTCTCTGCTGACTTGTTCAGCAGGTTGTCAGATCGAATCCCACCAGGCTCAGG
>JANHGC010001204.1:40873-57848 GCA_027560395.1 Boaedon fuliginosus
TTTAACCAGGGGTGGGTTTCAAAAAGTCCAGCAACCAGTTCTCTGCCCAGTTGCTGGGTGGGCGTGGCCATGGTGGGCGTGGCCTAGTTGGCCTCCTGCACCATGGCATGCGGGGGATTTTCACCCTCCCCAGGCTCCAGGGGCTTCCCTGAAGCCTGGGGAAGGAAAAAATGGCCTCCCCTGCCCCCCTGGAGGCCAGAAATAGGCCCATTTCAGGCTCCAGGGGCTTCCCTGGGGAAGGGAAAGAGCCTGAGGAAAGTGAAAATGGCCCTCCCAGAACCTCCACGCATGGCCTACACTTACCTGTCATCTGCGTGGAGACTCCTGGGAGGGGTGGGGTGGGCAGGGCCAGCCGGTCATCCTAAATACCAGTTTTGCGAACCAGATGTCAAGTTAACATCCGGTTCGCCCAAACTGGCCCGAACTGACTGAAACCCACCCCTCCATTTAACTCTTTATGTAGTAATCATTCTCATTCCATTTCCATCTTTGTATATTTGTTAAACACTTGAATTTATCTCCTCTATAGGTTTCACCAAATCATGGCTACTTCTCTTTTGATTTGATTTTACAAAATAAATGTTGACCCAATCTAAATGATTTTCCTATATTCATTCTCTTTACTTTTGGAAGATTCTGCTTATTCCCCTTTCCAGACCCTATTGCTTGTCTCTTGAGTGTGCAAGTGTATTAATGGTATGTGGAAAAAATCTTGAGGGATAAAGGGAAGAGATTCTGCTTAGGAAAACATTCAATAAGAAAAGGAGGAACCCCCAGTTGCTTAACAGTCAGAGGAACAACTTAAGAAGGATCCACCCTACTGGATCTGGTGGTTTAAAAAGGCAATGGATGAAGTGTACTTTCAGACTAGCATAATTCTGTTAATGTAGCCTTACAGTAACATACTATTATGAGCCATGGTGGCACAGTGGTTAGAATGCAGTACTGCAGACTACTTCTGCTGACTTCTGGCTGCCTGCACTGGCTCAAGGTTGAGTCAGCCTTCTATCCTTTCGAGGTGGGTAAAATGAGGACCCAGAGTGTTGGGGGCAATATTTATAAACCACTTGGAGAGGACTGTAAAGCACTGTGAAGCAGTATATAAGTCTAACTGCTATTGCCATTGCTATTAGCTCATCTTGTCATATTTTCTATCTGGCATACCTGGGAAGGCTGACAATGTATAATTCCTGTTCAGATGAGAAAATATGGTAACAAGATGAGAAAATATGGTAACAAGAGGATTTTTTCATTGAGGTGCAGATCAGCGCCTACTTGTCTGCTTACCTTCACAGCATGATTATATTATGGGCTTTCAGGTAATGTCAGAAACTTTTAAAAATAGTTTGAGGGGATGTGTGGTTTAACCTCCCCAAGAGTGAAAACCTCAACCTGACATCATTGCTACAACATCTCTAGTATTCTGCAAATTACTCCAAGCCTAGTCTTTTTACTGAACCTTTCCCCGTGGGCTGTATGAAACATCATCCTTCTTTTTAACTAGAATTGTCAAGTCACAGCTGTATTGTAGAATGATTCTGAGTAGTTGTTTCTCCTCATAACCAGTGCCTCATACAGAAGAGAATGCAGCATAGGATTATTATTTTTATTAATAGTTGCTGACAAATATGTAAAAATTGCATGGATTGTTTCATTATGGACTGAACTTCTTTATTGGGAAATATGTTATGGTTGGATGGGCCAAGGGCACATTTCTGCTATTTCTTTAAAGCCTACTTTAATCAGTTCACAAAGGTTTTTTTTTAATTACTTATGCTATAAGGCTGAAACACAGGTGTTCAGAACAGCAAAGAAAAGATGTGAAATCTGTTCTGATTGGAGGAGAGTCACAGGAGCACACTGTTTTGTGAACAAAAGCAGATGTTGGAAGAGGTGTATCTATAGAATTGCCATTCTTTGGACTTTGGCCAGAAAGGTTCAGATTGCAGTATTTATTTTATGGTGCAAAAAAAGACAGATTGACAGGCTGGCTGACCACCTTTTTAGTTAAGCACTCCCTTTGCTTCCATTGTGGCTTTGATTAAACAGGAGGTAAATCCACTAAGGTATAAAGATCTCTTGGTTTGTGAAAAATGCTTGGCAAAGAGTCAGTTCAATGCTGGTTTGACACTGTGATTTAGACCAATGGTTCTTCACCTTGAAGATGTGTGGTGAATTCAACTCCCAGAACTTCAACTCCCAGAATTCCCCAGCACAACTTGCTGGGAATTGAAGTCCACACATCTTCAAGCAGCCAAGGTCGAGAAAAAAAACTGATCTACACCAAAACAAAAAAGGCTGCATCCTTCCTTAACTTTGGCTAAATCTCTCCAAAATGTTAGGAAAGAAATAGCTGTAACTGACTGATTGGCAACTCCTGGCCTCTGGGTCAGAAGCAATGTATGTTTGGCCTGATATAAAAGTCATGACAGTATCAAGGTTAGTTTAGGCTAGTATTTCCAGTGGAGTAAGAGCTATAAAGCCTAGTAAGTAATGAGGTGGTGACAACCCCATGAAGATGAAGGAAGCAAAGCAAGGAGGGATTCCAGAACTACTATATGCTATATTTATAGGAGGAACAGAAGAGGCCTAATGCCTTGGCTGCTAACTTAGTCTTAAGAGATGATAATTTATTATTTGCACATTTTTCCCTAGTCCAAGGATTTCACAGCAGGAATTATTCCATGTTATCATCACAGCAACTTGGCTGAGGCAGAATAGTTGTCTTAAAGACATACAGCGAACTCAGCAAATAATTGGAAATCCAAGCTCAGGTTTTCTCAATTCAAACCAATATTTAACCTAATCTGAGATTTGGATAGTGTAGCAATACCAAGCAGCATAGACGGTTCCTGAGAGCTTTATATTTAGTGAGGCAGTGAGAAGCTTTAAAAGGGGTCTTCACTTTGAGAATGCTTCAAGTGAAGCTTAACCCTTTGATGTCATGTTGTGAAGCATTATGAAATCCATCCTTCTTCTAAAGCAAAGAAGACTGTTGCGTTGCTTTCATTTTACTTGCTGTGGTTGTCTCCTATCCCAAGAGCTCCATAAGCTTTTCTGAGGTGGCAGAAAAAGCCTCCCGCACAAGCACAGCAAAGCCGGAAGGTTTGTGGTGGCTTGAGGTGACTCACCGCAAACTGCATCATCTCAGTAATTTAATGATGTGACATGAGCTGCCTCAATGGGGCAAGGTGCCTCATTGAAATGAAAATTGGCCACCTTGTATACCCTTAATTTTTAGTTTTAGGTCATTTGCTCAAGTTGTTTCCAAAACTTTTCCTCAGTTAACTGAATTATGCAGACTTAATCCTTTTGTAACAATCTATTTTAAATTACATTCAAAATTTAGTCAGACTGGGAATTAAGATAATGTAATTCGTGGCAGACTATGCCTCTAATTCAACCTTTTGGCCTGATACTTTTGCAGCAAATCTTCTTTCTACTATTCCTGCCATGTGTGTGGTAATAGAAAGGGATAAAAGGTGAGAGGAGGACAGAATGCATATGACACCATACTGAATTATATTTAATTGAAGATATTCTTCCTTTCTGTTTGGTCTACATATTTTTGTATTGGGTCATTACCTCTTGATCTTTCTGGAGAGCATTACCATATTCTGTAATTAGGTATATGTCTATACTGTATTTGGAGTAATCAATATAATGCTCAAACATATCTCGTGTTGAGAATGTGTTTGCGGTAATTGCCAATTTTCCTGTATAAAGCAGAAAAGTATAAAGTGGAGTCCAAAATCCAATGCTAAAACACTCACCCCAGACACACAGAGAGAGAATGGTTAACATGTATAATTAACTGTTAAGCCAGGCAAACCAGGAGGTAGTGTGAAAAGCTACCTTAAACTAGTAAATTCTGAGGCATACAAAATGGCCTGGAGTTGCTTTACAATACAGTTGAGGATGATTTCCTATTACTCAGTTGAAATAAAATTAAGCTGACATTTGTGTATGGTTGTGTGTGCAGCCAGTCTTGTCCTCTGACTTAGTAAAATATACCAGGTTGGCCCTGACTCACTCTTACACTTTTTATAGAGCAGAAGGAAGTCCAAGACAGCAATAGACAATTTTATGGAATTTGAAAGCTCTCATTGTTACTTTCAGAAGATGGCTGCATTGGGGGGCTGGCAACTCACAAAATGGCTTCCATGGCAGTTCACCCCTGCCAAAACAAAAAGTATGCATTTCCCAGAAAGCAAAATGATGAAGTTGTTTCTTGTCATATTTTCCAGGCTTCAGGATTCTCTCAATCACCCAAATTAAAAGGCAAATTAATCACAATGAAACTGAGAAGCGTGGAGGCACTGCTTCTACTTCTGTTTTTATCGTCACATCCATCCACTTCAACAGAACTGGTCATCCTAGGGTTACCGATGTGGGCTTCAAAACTCTGGACAAGTGCTAATTGGAAGCAAAGAAAGACAGAGAATCCCAACTCTTTGATTTCATCTAGAAATCATCTGGAACAGCTATGGCAGCCCTATCCAATCCACCTGAAGTAAACACTCCATCTTACTAACAGATTGCATTCCAGACACCCAGAATCTGTCATTACTAAAAAGAGAGAGATTCAACTGAAATAACATATAAGTCTTGCTAATGCATGATTAAGGGAAGGAACCATTCTGTTTTATTAATTAGATGCAGGGTAATATTTCATTTCGTAGAAGCATGTTGAAGGAGCACTTTGGTAGGATTTCTAGAAGAGTGGAGCATCTCTTTGAGGTTTAGACCAAAGATTATGTTTGACTTTTTCTGGGAAGCTGGTTGAGTTCTCTTCCAAGCAATGCATGAGATTAAAGGCACCCACTATAAGAATGCCTAAGGGCTTGATAGGGAAAAGTGCACTAAAAAATCACAAGGGAAAATACACATTATATTAGGGCAAAATTGCTTACAAAAGCAGCATAAGCTAGGAAAAGTGCACAAAAACATATGTCTATTAGGATAAATGTACATGAAGTTACATTCTTTTTCAACCCAGAGAAAATGAGGTCAAAACAAACTTGCCTTTGGGAAAAATGAGAAACTGACTGAAAGAGAACTTGACAGGGTTGAAGTTCAGTTCATTTGATGCAGGTTTGAGGTAAGCCTGATGTAATTTTATCACGTACATTATTAGAGTACCTAAAATATTTGCAGAATGGTAAAATATATGTGAGAATCAGTTGGGTGCAGTGGTCAAATGCATTGAATTAGAAACCAAGAGACTGTGAGTTCCAGTCTTGCCTTAGGATATGAAGTCTCTCTCAACTCTAGGAAGAATGCAGTGGCGAATCACTTCCCAAAATCTTGCCAAGGAAACTTAATGGACTACTTCAGGCAGTTGCCAGGGTTAAGATAGTTTTGTAGGCTCAAAGGAAAGTTAGATACTATTTGGTTCCAGATTAGGACACATGGCTTCAGTGGGAATCAGCACCTCTTGTTTTTCTGCCTCTGAAAACCACTTTCCCAGTGGCTCCCAGAAACAGAGGGTGGGCCTACCTATCACTCAGAGAAGCCATTACTACAGAGAACCATAAAGAAGCCAATAGTTCTTGACAAAATCAAGAAGGGGATCCAATAAAGGAGCTTGAAAGGTTGATTCTGGTGGATAATTTGTGTAGATTGGGTGGTAGAACTGCTAATCAAAGGGTAGCAATGCACATCACTTCCTGAAATGTAGATGGAGGAACAGGTCTAGTCTAGGAAAACCTCTATTACCCAGACCAGCTTGGAAATATATTCAGTGCCAGGGTTGGTTAGTACTGATGGTGGAACCAAGCAAGCTGTTTATACATTTTTGAAGTTAAGAAAAGTCCATTTGTTTAAATCTTAACCAAGTGACTGCACTGTCCTGTATCTTCTCTTCATTCCACTTGGTCACATTTCCTCAGAGCCATAAATAAACCAATGAGAAGAAGAAAATAATTTTAAAATCAGAATTCAGTTGGTGATAGCAACATAGCAAAATATCCTGCAGAGATATAAATGTTACAGGATTAATAAGATAATAAAAAAGGATGCAAAACAGGCTAACAAGGTTTTCCTTCTAGGAAGGCTCTGTCTGACCATCAAAATGCCTATTGTTCAGGGATTTCTGGTTTGAACTTCAGCGGAGCTGGATGCTGGGTCCGCAACCTCCACAGATCTGCTCCAGGCTTCCCTGCCCAAGGGCTCCCCAAGGAGCCTAAGCCACCATGGAGAGGCAGTGAAGTAAGGGAAACAGTTTGACAGGTCGAGCAGAGCTGCATCTCCCCTCCCTGGTCAGATATCCCTGAAGCCAACAGCAGATAAAGCAGTGGCAGATATGGCCACCACAAAGTCAAAGCCATTCTGGGTTTAAGATTTGCACTGGAGAGAGACGGAAGAACAGAGTTGTGACCAGGTGAGGAAATATTGATTGCAATTTGAATACCCCGAGATAGAAGTTTTTTTTAAAAAAAGACTCTATTAACAGATCAGAATAGCGGCGAAACAAATGTGCTTAACAGAATAATTTGTGGAATAACTTTGGAGTGACATTTTATTTTTGACTGACAGAGGATTAATCCCCAGGCTCTGAGGAAGGAGCTGAAAAGGGAGTTAAAGAGTTTTGGATTTAGTGAATTGAATTGGAGGGTCATTGCTTGCTGCCTGCTGCAGGTTATTTCTCAGCTATTGTGATGGAAGCGGGAGAGATGGCGGCTGAAAAATCAGAAGTGCAAAGACAGCATAGCGTGTCCTCTCTGGGCTGTCAAAAAATAATGGACGGAATAGATAAAATACTTGAAATTGGATACAAAGCTTTAGATCTCTATGGAAGAGGATCAAAACATATGTGAGCCGATGGAGACAGATCAGCTGGTGAGTTGGTGGAATGAAGAGGTGGATTATGTGCAAGTCAAGCAGGGGAAATTAGAAGGACTGATGGAGCTGATGGCAATATCTCAGCAGCAAAGTAAAAATTATGGCTCGAAACAAAAGTTGTTTTTGGAGAAACAGAATATAAAAAAACAACGATCAGGAAGAATAGGGTGGATAAAATGACAACCGGAGAGACAGACTGGAACATTGTTAGTTGATGGGAAGAATTTGCAGCAAGAGATAGCGAGTGAAATATGGAGATCAAACAAAGTCAAAATGGATGAAGGTAGAAGAAGGAGAAAGGAACCAGAGGAAGGGATAAGAAGTCAAATAATGGCTTTAAGAAGAAAGAGGGATGATGGCTAGTACTGCCATTTTAAGCATTTGGCTAGCCTGAAGACTTATAGAGGCAGAGATAGGTACAAGGGGAATTTGATAGTATGATTTAGCAAAAAAGGAATAAAATATTAGAAAATTGGCTAATTTATGGATGTCAGACAACTATATGGAAGATGTTTAAATAATTTAAAAGAAAGAGTCATTAAAACTAGATAGAAATAAGTGAGATTATTAATATTGAGTTTATTAATTATTGTTATTAATAGAGTAGATGATATCATAGTTAATTTGGTGTTTCAATGAATGTTATAATTACAAAAGTGGTGATGAAATAGAGATAAGATGGGAATTGGTCAGGAATGTACTGTTTATGTTTAATTAATAAGATAGAATTGATAAATTTAGACTGGGGTGATCAAGATTAGTAATTTTGAGATTATGAAGTAATGATTGTAAAATGGAATTAAGTTTATGGACTTGATATATAAATTAATTAGCATAATATAAATGAAATTATACTAAATGGATTTTTTGATAAATTGATACAGATGGTTAAATATAAATTAATGGAGATAAATAATTTGATGTTTTAATGAAATGTTACAATTATAAAAGAGGTGATAGGAAATAGAGATAAGATGGGAATTGATCAGAATATATTGTATATGTTTAATTAATTAACAAGATAGAATTGATAAATTTAGACCAAGGTGATGGAGATTAGTAATTTTGAGATTATGAAGTAATTATTGAAAAATGGAATTAAGTTCATGGAATTGTTATATAAATGAGTTAACATAATATAAATGAAATTATATTAAATGGATTTTAGTAATTGTTCAAATTATATTAAAGAAGGGATACTAAAAATTGATTGCCAATATATAATTAGATAGACAAGAATTATAGTTTGAATTAGATAAATATGATTGAGGATGACAGGAAGCAAGGATATTGTGATGAAATGGATGCATATGATTGTATGATTTTGCCCTAAACAACTCTGTTCACACATGAGACATGTATGTAATGGAACAATACATACATACATACATACATACATACATACATACATACATACAAAAACAATACAACAATACATACATACAAAAACAATAAAAATATTTTTAAAAATGTCTATTGTTCCATATCTATCTCTACAGAAATATTAGGAATGTTTGGAGGAGGAGACATAATAAGAGTATGATGGATTCAGCTTAGTGTCAAAACTGTCTTCATTCACTTTAAAATGATATGATAAACCACCATGCTTGGAGATATAAAGTTTGGGAGCAGTTTCTTTAAAGAGGCCTGAGGTTAGCTTGTCCTTTGGTAGAAGTCTAAAAATGGATAAAAGATCGTTTATTTGCCCATCTAACTATTGGATAAACTACTCATTAGGAAGCATTGCCAGGATAACATTGGGTAATTTCATTCATTCATTCATTCATTCATTCATTCATTCATTCATTCATTCATTCATTCCCTATATCCACCTCATCCTAGATAAGTGATTCTCGGTGGTGAACAATTAAAAAATAATAATTAAAAACAGTAACAATATAATACAAAATTAAATATATATGGCAGCTGAGGGGAAAAAAGCAAATTTGGTTCAATATAGCCACAAAAAGGGGGCCATTCACATACTTTGGGCCACAGGTCCAAGCATAAAATGGGGTCTTCAAGGCTTTATGAAAGACCAACACAGTTGGACCATTCTCAACCCTGAAGGCACTAGTAAGATAAGACCCTCATTAGTACTGTTGTTTTCAGGTCTGTTGTTCCATAATACTGGCAAAAAAATAGCATGGATGCAACAGCAGTTGCGACCCTCCCCTTCCTCCTCCTCCTCCTTTTCATCACCATCATTTTAATCTTTGTTGAATATAGAACTCATCCATGCTTTTCTTTCCATGTATGCATAGCAGTCCCTTGTTCAGAATCTGAAGTTTAATGTATATGACTACACTTAGCAACATTGAAGGCAATAAATAAGATTCAAATTTGCACATGGTCAGGTTCCCCTTGTGCTGAAGAAAGAAGGAAGGATGCCAATCTTTACTGATCCCTCATTATGGCCCTCTGTCCCAACCGCAAAACATCTCCAAAAGAAACAGGAAAAGAGATTTGGCAGAAAAGAGAATTGGCAGAAATTAGCAAGAGTTGAGTGTTAGTTCACAAACTAGACACCACCAGTGAATCTTTGAGGTCTGGAACACACAATTTCTCTCAAAATACCAGAGTTCTTGCAAAACATTATTCACCCTGATTCCATCTTCATTTATCAAGGGACAATTTCAATTATTCATCTAAATTAATCTGGATTTCTATGAAGCTTGCCATTTTTAAAAAGTTACTCATAATTCCTGTTACATTTTCCGGTGAAACCTGTCTCCCTGATGTAACAAAGCTTTCCTTCTTCTCATTCACTAGTGTGAGGGTATCCCATATTCAGGTTACAATGTGTGCAAAAGGTTTATATATTGTATGTAAAAAAAGCTTGCCTCCAGATTTCACTATCAATCTCAACAACTATGCTCTTTTTACAGGAAAATGCAAAGCATTGTATATTAAGTCCACATCAATGCTGAATGCACTCATATGAACCCACAGTGAATGCATTATAAAAACACACTACTGGCCAAATGTCCATAATTATTCTATGCATAATTACTGCATTCATTTTGAATTGACAGTTCCTTCATTTTAGACATAAACTCGTAAGGAATTTAAGTAATTATCCATAGGTTACATTTTTGTATGTGTGGAAATTCCTCCTCAGGGTGATGTTTTGTAAGAAATTTTCCAACCAGTGACAGATTCTCTCAAGTAAACCACAAGCACAACTAAAGATGTGTTTAGGTTTCAGCGCAAAAGATACCGACTGGTCCGCAAATAACTTCTCTTTTTTTTTAATAGGATGAATTTTGGAAGAGTCATCCAAGTGTAAATATGTATTATTTTTCCCACTGTTGAATACACATAATCTTCATTTAATTATGGTAATTGGGACTGGCAATTCTATCATTAAGCAATGTGATCATTAAATGTGCATCATACAATTTGCTATTTGCAATCTTTTACCAGCTTCTCCATTGACTATGCTCGTCAACGCAAAGAACATGAATTTGGGCCCATCCTGGGAGACAGTGGAGGGTAGAGGGGTCTGGCATACCATGGTCCATGGGATTAAGAAGAGTTGGACATGACTTAGCAATTGAACAACAGCAACAAACTGGCTGTGAAGGATACAAATGGCAATGATGTGACTGCAACATGCTGTAACCATCATAATGGCGAGCCAGTTACCAAGAGTCTGAATCACGATCATGTGATCATAGGGACACTGTAATGGCTGAAGCTAGGAGGACCAGTTACAAACCTCCTCATTACATTAGGGTGTAACATTGAATAGTCACTGAACAAGCATTAAGTACTGACTACCTGTATAAAAATCTACTGCAACAGCAACAGCACTTAGACTTATATACTGCTTTACAGACCTCACTAAGCAGTTTACTAGAGTCAGCATACTGCCCCCAACAATCTAGGCCCTCATTTTATCCACTTGGAAGGATAGAAGGCTGAGTCAACCTTGAGCCTGGTGAAATTTGAACTGCCAAATTGCAGGCATCCACCAGTCAGCAGAAGCATCAGGGAGTACTGCACCCTAACCACTGTGCCACCAAGGCTCATAACAGCAATCACTGACTTTAAAGTCATGTATTTATAAGAAGTACATTTACAGTGTTTGTTACAATCCTGAATTCTTGGTTTGTGTGTGAGAGTGAGTGAGTGAGTGTGTTGTGTGCATGTGTGTGTTGTATGCATGTGTGCATTTCAATGAACCATTAAGCTTCTTTTTCTTTTAATTCCTCATCCATTAGAGTAGGAAGCCAAAACATTTGGACAATTTAGTTTTCCATTAATTTTTTTTAAAAGGGACAAACTGCTCTCTCTTATTCATTTTCATTTCAATTTTCATTGTACCGAACCTCCTTTCCAGACAAGTGAATATTGCATATGTCTCATCAAAAGTGTCTGCTTTCATCATTTGTAGCGTATTGTGTCTGGGCTCCAATGCTCGTGGCGACTCTAGTCTGCACAGTTTATAGGTTGTGAGTTCCAGAACAACTCTTCAATCTGTTTTATGTTGTTAAAAGGTTAAACATATTGAATCGATGCCCAGAAAAACAGCAGTATTCTAGCATTTTTTCCCCCAGCATCATACCCTTCCAATAATTTAGTGATATATAGAAGCTTCCACGTACTGGCTCCTATAACCATGCATTATCTACATTTACTGGCAATTGCTTTCCATGGATTACAGACAAACTTCTTTCCAAGCTGTATCTCAAGATGCAGGGGATAAATCCTAGGATTGGCTTTAGGCAGAGCTGATGGTTATTCATTCAGTATTGTTTTGCAGCTTGAGGAATTACCAGATGTGTGACTTCATTTACCAGAATTCCTAGCCATGCCCACATTGGCTGGGGAATTCGGAGAATTGAAGTCCACACATCTGCAAGTAGTCCAGACTGAAAAACGTTGAGCTACCTTAAAAAACAACAACAAAAAATAAAATTTGAATCTCAGATTAGACTTGGAGCTATATTGTCAGAAATGGAAAGCTAACCCAAGTTGAGATCCAACATAAGTTACAGCCACTGCCTCCTTGATTTTCCTCACTCACTATTTAAAATAAGAATAATGGAATAACAGAATTGGAAGGGCCCTTGGAGGTCTTCTAGTCTAAACTCAAGCAGGAGACTCTATACCATACTGGAGAAACAGCTGTTGAATCTCTTCTTGAACACCTTCAGGGATGAAGTACCCACAACGTCTGGAGGGCAAGCCCTTCCATTGAATAATTCTCACTGGTAGGAAATTCCTCCTTAGTTCTAGTTAGATCTCTGATAAGGTTCCATTCGTTACTTCTTGTCTTGCCCTCAGGTTCTTTGGAGAGTAGGTTGCCCGCCCTCTTCTTTTTGATAACCCCTCAAATATTGGAAGACTGCTATCATATCACCCTTAGTCCTTCTCTTTGTTAGACTAGACACAGCCAGTTCCTAAAAGCTATCATCATATGTTTTCACTTCCACTCCTCTAATCATCTTTGTTGCTCTTCTCTAGATTTTTTCCGATATATTTTTTGTATAGTGGCAACCAAAACTGGATGCATTATTCTGAGTGCAGTCTTAATAAAACAATGTATAGCAGTACTAATATTTCATGTGATCTTGATACTATTCTTCAGTTGATGCAGCCAAGGATTGCATTGGCTTTTAATGATATGGAAGTTTTTAATCATATACTAGCTTGAACACAACAGTTGACCAAAGTACATACAAATATATATGTCACAGTACTAATCAAGCTAATTTTCTGGAAATCATTTGTAAAGTTATAAGTATTATAATAGAGGGTATAGGCTAGTAGTCACCTGTTTTTGCTGACTTAACAAAGAGAAGGGATCTGGCCTGTCAATTTCAATTTTCAATTTTATTAGATTTATACCCCGCCTCTCTTCACCCCAAAGGGGAACTCGAGGCGGCAAGTATCACCTGGAAGTATCAAACAGATAAATTTTAATATTTATAATTATGACCTACATAAAAGGAGGTTGTCATTACTCTTAGAGGAGCAACAACAAAATGGTAACTAATCATATTCAAGCCAGAGCAGAATCAGAATCCACCTGGAGAATTTTGCTCTGGTTGGCATTTATGGTGTAATGGCTATATATCTGCAAAAATTGCCACTTCTTTTTTAAGTTATGAATGAGTCACAGAATTAGCTGAGAATGGCTGTCATTCAGCTTGAAATTCTCTGATGTGAAAACATTGTTGTGGCAGAATGTATGAGCCCGATACATGTATCACTAGAGTTTCAGAAGTTTGATGGTTCTTTGAGCAAAGTGTTCCTTTGAAACTCCTTCGTAGAGCAACGTAGGCTGTCCACTTCTCATTAAGTGGCCACATCGTAAGACATCACTCTACAGTCCAGTCAGGCATAGCCAGTAGCCAGAAGAAACTTTTTGACAGGTACAATTCATGGGCAGAAAATATGATGGAATATCTAACAGAGCCTGGGAACAAGAAGAACGGAGCAAGACCATTATAAGAGGGAATTGGACCATTACGGAGGATTCCTTAATCCAGGGAGGGGTAAAAGTTAGACGGAAACTCAGAGTAACTCTATCTTAATCACACTATGAATAAATTGATCTAAAGAATGGCTTTGGTGCCTTCCACGATTCTGTTGTATTACTCTGTTGTGAACTAAGTTCATTCCAGAAATCTGGGTGGTTCGTGTTTTATGAGTTTACAACCTTGCAGGATTTGATAGAAGGGTGGCTACTGGAAATGCCAAAGGAGGACTGAGAGCATAGGAGTTCACAGAAGGGACAAAAATTCATTGCAACAACACAGCATAATTCATATGGTTTATAAACTAGCATCAAACATCAAGATGCAAGTATGAAAGGCTGGAGCCTTGTACTGCAATATTGTGTTACCTGTTTTCATTCGCCGCCCCCCCCCCATCATCACCATTGAACTGGACATCATCTCCCTGTGTAGCTTCTCCAATGAAGCAGGATCTGTCCCCCTCTCTCCCCTGATGTATCACACTGACTGTAAACGGGTGGGCTTCAAAAATTTCAGAAACGGGTTCTCTGCCCAGTTGTTGGGTGGGTGTGGCCATGATGGGCATGGCCTAGTTGGCCTCTTGCACCATGGCGTGCAGGGGGAGGTTCGCCCTCCATGGGATCCAGAGCCTTTCCTCACCCTCCCATCTGTACTGTGTTCGTGATTCTGAACCAACATGACTGCAATCAGAGTGAAGCCCACCTCTTATTGTCTCAGGCTAGTCAGAAGATGACTTTTCCATATCAAAATGATTGAGGTCTTTCCTAAGAGCGACATGGTTCCCTGCTTTGTAAGAATTAGAATTCTGACAAAATTTCATTTATTTATTTATTTATTTTTACTTAGCCCTACAGGGCTGTGTGATGAATTTTAGAATGCAATTTTACTCATAGTGGATGCAGAGAAGCTCTGCCAAGTCATGTCATTGTGGTTAGATACACAGAGATTTAAAGTAGCAGTATTCCAGGAAGGACAATAATAATGCTCTTGAACTTTTGCTCAGTTTCAAGGGAAGACTAATCCAGGGATTTGCTTAGCTGAAACAGAGACAGATGCATATCTTTCCAAATCTTCATTTGAATTTCTAAAGGAATAAATCTCATTGTTTTGCTGCCTAAAAGATAACAGCATCTTAGAATTAGAAAAAGCCATTTAAGTAAATATGTCTAAACCCTGCACAGTGCAAGAATCTAAATTAAAATTCCCTTGATAGATCAAGCTGAACACATGCAATCATGTAGCACCCAAGACCTCTCTGAATACCTCTTTCAAACCATTCTTTAGAGTTCTTTTTTTACATTCATTCAGAAGCTATCTCTCTGCAGCTAAATCCGTTATTCTGTATCCTGCATTCTGAATGACAGAGAACAAGTTTATTCTGGTGCTTCTTTTATGTAACATCCTTCCAAGAATTTGAAAAGTGTAAAAAATAATAATAAATAGAAATGTTCTCAAGAAGCACAACTTTTGAAGCTCTGTTGAACTTGTCATAAATTTGGGCCTCCATAAACCCAGGATCCTCTAGAAAACTTGGCTGTGGTAGAGGCCCCTCAAACTGTTAATGTAACAGAAAGTGACAAGAATAAAATGTTGATGGAGCAAACAAATTACCAAATAGTTATTTTAAAATTAAAATGAACCATTTGTCCAACAAATAGAAAGTGGGTGGGATAGTGTATTAAAATAAAATAAAAGATTAAAATATAAATGCAGAGGATTACATCTAAATCAAATTTCTCTTGAGTTTGATTCCAAATAAAACCTTATGTAGGTGTAAATATATAATGTGCTATTCAGAAACACAGGCAAAATTTAAATGTTGGATGAAAAGCATAGTTAGCCATAAAACCTATTTCTCGACAAATGTTCAGCATGGATTCAGCAATGGTAGCTTGCTGCATTTTCTCTCTCTCTTCCAGTCATCCCAATTTAAAATACCAGTAGTACTTCCTGAATGCAACCTTCACTGAATTTTTCTTATGGGGAAAATATCAGGTACTCAAGAAATCATCATCTAATTGGATAAAGGAATATCTGCAAATTAGCAACCAAGCTCTGCAAACACCAAGGACCCCACAATTCAACCCCGAATTACACATATTCTCTTCTAAGGTATTGGAAAAAAAGACTTCATGAACTGATGACCTACTGATATCTCATGTCCTACTTATGACCTACCGATGCCTACCTAGGAAATATTGGTTGGACATCTATAACTCAGGGCATCTTTCTAGATGTCTGATTTACTCCATTTCTGAAAATCCTCTTTTGAGAAGATTTTGCTTGACAGCAACACTACACTTGTTATGTTGGATATCCTCTCTTTTTGCACCATCCTACTTCATAACCACCAGCTCCTCTAACCTGCTACTTGACAATTAGAGCAAGGTTGCCAGTTCAGAATACCTATGCTGTTGCTATATCAGGAAGTTTCCTTTTGTCCAATTCCGCCAACATCAAAATATATGCTTTTTGCTAGTAAGAGCACAACAGAAATTACTGATCAGCAATCCTGGATCACATCTATGTGAATAATCCAAGTGCTGCATCACCATTATCTCTAGAAGACAATAATTTTTAAGAACATCAGGACAGGCAGATAGATATAAAACAAACCTACAGGTCCTGCCGTGTAAGTTATATTACTGACACCTGCAGGGAATAATATTTATTGGATATAAATAACCAGAAAATAATGTTCAGTATATAGATAAGTATAAATATATAGAAACTGGCCTGTACGTACTTTTGAAGCACAATAAATCTGCAATAAATCCTGACCCAGCTGCAAAATAAATTAGAACAATCTGTTGCACTTTAGATGAGGCGATCCAAACCTATCTGAAAGTCAATTTCTGCAGTAAGGATATCAAACGATTCAACAATATTGTAAAGGATATATTTGTGCATAGAAAGAGATTGCACATTTATTATTAATTAACCCCAAAGTAAAAGATAGTATCTTACATGACATCTGTAACAAACCACAATGATGTCAAAATGACAGTACTATGTGTGTTATAGCATTATCATGCAAAGGATGCAACTGAGTCCCTGTGCCATTCATTTTACTTCATTTATAAAATTTATATCATCATGATGCACATTTATTCACTTGTTCCCTTGCTTTTTCCTTTGTGGATCATTCTGACAGGCACTTTTCTTTGGACTATACCTCATCCAGTGAGCTAATGCTCTTATTTCTGACTAGGTAAAGATGGTAGGAGATTATTATGTTTTCAAACTTAGATGCATGTTTTGCTCATCAAAATATACTTGCAATGGACAGGCTTGATGAAATAAAGAATGAGTTATATGCTGTAGGTGGGCATCAGGAGAAACTCACCAAATATTTATAATAGAATGGAATAACAGAGTTAGAAGGGACCTTGGAGGTCTTCTGGTCCAACCCCCTGCTCAAGTAGGAAACCCTATACCATTTCAGACAAATAGTTCTCCAGTCTCTTTTTAAAAAAAACTTCCAGCATTGGAGCATTCACAACTTCTGGAGGCCAGTTGTTTAAGTCCTTCAGTATGGGTGGCATAAAAATGTAATAAATAAAATAAACTGATTAATTGTTCTAATTGTCAGGAAATTTCTCCTTAGTTCTGGGTTGTTTCTCTCCTTGATAAATTTCCATCCA
>JANHGC010001204.1:99289-115191 GCA_027560395.1 Boaedon fuliginosus
TAAAAATGTAATAAATAAATAAATAAATAAATAAATAAATAAATAAATAAATAAATAAATAAATAAATAAATACTGGACCATTCATGAATCATCCCACGATGACAAAGTCCAGCAAAGTGGTTGAGAGAAGATCACCAACTTGCACCAACCTGGAATAACTGCAGAGAATGGGAATGAATAGTAGATATAATTCATTTTCCTTTAAGAAATACTTAAATTCACTTTTAATCCCTTGAGATCATCTTTGAAGACTTCTTAATGATGTCTTTCTGTTTAACTTATTTTGACAATTTCAATTTCCTTTCACTGAGTATTTAAAACTAAAATCAAGGCTGGTGTTTTGCTTTCACTGCTCTTGCACATGTGACCATATAGCTGATCAACTCTAAGCTATATATAGGTTATATATTATATTATGTGTATTTACTTGGATTGAAAGATCCCACATTTTTAAAATGAATGCATTTTAATGGAAGACAACCACAAACTTTTAAAGTATTTCAATATTTGTTTAATTTTATGAAAGTCTTAAATCTCTCTAATCATATAAGAAGGTGCATCCAAGTAATTATAAATTATATTAAATAAATAAGAATAACATAAAATGAATAAATGTATAAAAACAATGGCTGTTGGCCAACACAACTAAATCCCACTGCTGTATTCAGGGATCATATTTTTCCTACTACAAAATGTTTGGAACAAACAGTAGGCAAATGCCACCCCCTTATAATGTAGCCCTGTATATATTTACTAAACTCCCCTACATTCAATAAAACTTACTTCCAGGTAAGTGAATACAAGATTGAAGCTTTAATTATAAAGCTGCCCAAACCAGAACTGTGAGTCCTTAGTGCTGTCTGAACATGGACAGCACCAAGCTCAGAGAACACCAAGGATCCCACAGTTTAACCCTGAGCTACAAATATTTTTCTTCTATTAGAAACATAACACTAACATAGCTGGATCTTGTCTCATTTTGTCAAGTTCACCCCTACTTGTTGGTGAAAACCACTTTCTTTCTCCACAATCCAATCCAATAGCAAAAGTGTGAAGAATAGAAAATAGAAGGAAAAAAATAAAATAAAATAGAAAATGTGTAGAAAAAAACACAATCAGTCAAGTGACTGCTGACTGTGGACTTGGTACCAGAGTTTCTGAATCCTAAGCAAGACATAGATAGACCTTCATCTGACAGAGGTGATCAGATTGGCACCTTTTGGTCTTTTAACTTCTTTGTGCAAAGAGGATTGTTGAGATTGTAAGGGTGTTTGTTTGTTCATTTACCAAGAGTGGAAAAAACAACAACAGTTGTCTCAGAGATCTCTCGTCCGCCTGAAATGAAGGCAATGCAGAAATTTGCTCTTCTATACTGGCATTTCCTTGGCAATAGATTTGATGGGTTATATTTCACAAAGTGATATTATCAAGCTGACTTCATGATCTTATTACTCCCTATTGGGTATCCTATCCCATGGAATGTGTAATGAAATGTTCCTTGCCAATTTTATTAGGACGCCCAAACCTAATTTTTTAGATATAAATTCCATGAAGATATCTAGGTGTATGCCATGTAGAACAGGAGTCCTCAACCTTTTGAGCACCAAGGGCCACTTCTATGGAGAGAGGTTTTTCCACAGACCTGAGGGGGCATGGTTTCATATGCTTCCTGCATCCCATGGATGGGGCTTTGCTTGTTTGCACGGCCCAGTTTCTGGCATGCTGTGGCCCAGTGCCAGTCCATGGAGTGAGGATTTTAATGAAATGTTAGCAATAGCCAAACAAATGATTGAATGCTCGCAAAATTAGATGCATTGCATGTATTTTATGAAATAAAGTTATAAAAGGTGAAAAAGCTCGTTGTATTGTTTACCTATTTTTTAGGTAGTAACGTCAATCATTGCCCACCAGTGGAAATATTGTGATAGTTTGTAGTTTGAAAAATGATTTTAAAAGATTTGATCTATCGACCTACTTTCAAAAAGTCTGTGATAAAATTCACATGCATAAAAGCAAACTGGCAAATCTTTATTCCATCAGGATTGGCTAGATTTTAACTGCATTAGAAATGGCAAAATTAATAGCCATCAGAATGTATAAAAAAGTAAATGGCCTAATACAAGAATATAGAAGCTGTAGTACAATATAATGTAATGTATAGACTGCTTTATAATAATAATAAATTAAATGTGATAAAAAATAGTATTGAAAAGAGTAGGTTCTACCACCTTTTCGAAGCATGTAGCCAGAAATAGATATGCATAAATCTGTAATTAAATTATTATTGATTATTCTTTTAGATCCTCTAGTCTTGTGAGATTTAATTATTATACAACTGGCTGTTAGGTTGATTATTCTAGAGTCCAAGAAGCATCTTGGAGGCACACCATTCCTCTCTATACTGCTAATAGATACATATTTTATCACATTAATTTTAGAGGCATATCTATTTTATGAAGCCTGTGTGCATTCAGTTTGAACCAGACATGTAAGTTAAATTCATATAACGTCTGCAGTAGAATTAGCCAATGTCAAAAGCCAAAGTATCATTTGGAAATGGAAGTTTTACATTAAACCTGGATTTAGTTTTAATGATGAAGAGCTGGACATCAAAGGCTTTAGTCTATCAGATTTAAGGTCACTCCAAAGGCCTCTAAAATTGATTGAAACAAAAGACAATTTCCAAGAGTTTAATGGAGAAGAGATGTATAAGAAGCCACAGTCATAACAATTATAAACAAGAAAACTCCCCGAATACTCATGATTTCCATGAAGGAGGAAGCATGAAACTGAAAATCAGACCCAAGCACTTGACTGGCAAAACTGCCACATAAACTTTCTTCTATGTGCATTTTTTAAAGACTTAGAAGCCCTTCTGCAAACTTTATTTTTACTTTATTTTTTTTAGATTTTGCAATTTTTGTTCCAGGTTCCTACCAGTCAACAAACCACATGGCTTCCTTACTCATTCTCTTTCTGAGAAAATGATTGAATAATATTTGTCCTGCCTATCATAAACACAACGATTTATCAACAGATTAAAATTGGCCAAAAAGAAGGAGAAGCTTGACTTTCAGTAACATTTTTTCCCCTCATTCTAAAAGTTGCTTCTGGTTGGGGATTTTTCAGAAATCACTGCAAAACAGATTAAACATAATTGACTAACTCATCCCCATTTTTCTCACCGGCTATGATTATAATTGTCCAGATAACTTCACCCTCACTGTGTCAGCATATAGTTAAATTTGATTGGCTATAAAACATCACAACACCATTACCTTCATTATATGACACACGAGTATCTGAAATTGCTGAACAAAGTGGAAAAGTATCGTAGCTAATGAGCAAATTGGGAAGAGTAAAATTTGCAACAAAAACATTTTTTTTAAAGGAACATGGATTCTCAGCGATCAAAAGTAGAAATGAATAAACATAATCATATTCCTACTAGTTGGGAAGAACTTTTTGGTTAAAAAAAATCTTTTCTCCATTGAAGTGAATATCAACTCTTTATGTAAAAAAAAAAAAAAGAACCCCACCCGGGGGTTGGTGGGGGCAGTAATTGGTGTGAAACCTAACTCTGTCATTTCTGGTCTTCCATCTGTACTTCATCTATTTGCTCTGTCCCATACAACTTAATGGAGCCTATTGATAGTCATGCTGCTCCATTCTGCATAGCCTCATCTCATTACCTCCCTTGTCCTAGGTTATTAGTATCACTCTGACAATATCTCCATGTGCCAGTGCACTGTTATTATAAGTCTATGAAAAGCTAAGTGGCTGGTAAAACACGCAAGTTTCAGGCCAGAATATTAGCTTTAAGAACTCATCATGCTCACTTCAAAGAAAAGGGTTCTAGAATTCTAATCTGAGCTAATGCAGATGTCTCTTGGCACAGCAATGACACTATATTGGTACCAAGGGGGAGGCGGATTTTTTTTTCTTTTCCCTGCTGTGTTGATATGAATGTATTGCTATAGTTTAATGTAGCTAAGAAAGGCTACACTAGACTACAAAATGTTAGAAAGGTTTAGTATTTATTTTCCAATCCAACCCAGCGTTGCCCACCTGCGATATCTCCCATCTCCTTGCTTCCCAGTATAATAGCAATAGCACTTAGACTTATATACTGTTTCACAGTGCTTTTTCAGCCCTCTCTAAGCCGTTTACAGAGTCAGCCTATTGGCCCCCACAATCTGGGTCCTCATTTTACCCACCTCGGATGGCTGAGCCTATTGAGATTTGATCTGCCAAATTGCAGGCAGCTGACAGTCAGCAGAAGTAGCCAGCAGTACTGCATTGTAACCACTGTGCCACTGTGGCTCTTAAATTACATGTTATAGAAGTATGTGGTACAAGTCCCTCTGAAAAAAAGGGAAGTAGATTTGAACAATGCATTTTGAGAATGAGAGGCATGCAGAAATAAATGATTTTAGTTTGAAGGGTGGAGATATCAAATATGACAAGGAAGAGCATAATCACACTAACGTTTCTTCTTTGGACCAGGTAAGGGAAGGTAAATCCATGTAGGTGTTACTCCACTAGTCATAGTCAACTTTAGGGAGCAGGGCTCATTTCCATTTCTATAAGCCATTGAACTAGTGTTGTGTGAATACTTTTCTGCAGTCATTTGGTCAGCATGTCATTTGGCCACAGCACAGAGCTTAGAGTGCTTACCTTCCCACCAAAATGGTACCTATTTGTCTACTTGCATTTACATGCTTTTCAACTGCTAGGTTGGCAGGACTTGAGACAAGTGGTAAGTCATGCAGTGGTAGGACTTAAAACGCTGGAGCATACACCTTGTCTGGTAACTATCAAGCCACTGAGCCACTGTGCTTTTCCAGGGAAGATACAGGAAAATGTAATTGTTTAGGTCTAAGAATGCATGTAACTTTTTAGTGTATTGTAGCTCAAATATTTGGAGGCTTATTTAAGCATTTGTGCAAATAATTTCTACTCTTCATCATATACACAGTTATATATAGATGCCCAGACATATAGTAAAGAAATGTGAGATGGACTTCTTTTGCCAAACTTCAAACTTCAGGTGATTTCACAGGCAAGTTAAACGGTACAGGTAGTAAGTCGATTGTCCTTAACTTATGATCAGAACTGAGGCCAAAATTTCTGTTATTGAGAGATTTCTTAAGTGAGTTTTGCCCCATTTTACGACCTTTCTTGCCACTGTTGTTAAGTGAATCACTGCAGTCATTAAGTTAGGACACAGTTGTTAAGTGAATCTGGCTTCCCCATTGACTTTACTTGTCAGGTTGCAAAAGGTGATCATGCAACCATCATATGAATCAGTTGTAAAGCATCTGAAATTTGATTATGTACCCATAGGGATCCTGCAATGGTCATAAGTGTGAAAAATGCTTATAAGTCATTTTCCCCCAGTGTTGCTATAACTTTGAACCATCAGTAAGTGAACTGTTGTAAGTCAAAGACTACCTATACTAACCAATGCCTGTGTTTTGGATAAATAGGCATTTTAAAAGAGTAGGTATTTTGATATTGACATGGGGAAAAATGGGAGCTGGGAGCCCCTTCATAGCAAGCTGAACACATATGGTTGCTTCAGTTTCTCCTTTATCTGAAAAATGCTTTCTACTTTGCACTATGGAAAGATTTTAATGTTAACAGAATTAATGTTCTGTTAAACACCGAAAACCCAACGTTTCGTATTTTTATTGGGAGAAAACCTTGAGAACCTACTAATATTGCAATGACAGCTCTGTCTCACATTTTAATCTAATTCATGCAATGCTGTAGATTTAGTAAGGGTAAGCTAATGTTTGCATCATTATGGATGGAGTGAGGACTAAGAAATCCAGACAAGATGAAGTACATCTGCTGAACTTGTCTTGATGGATTGGGTACACAATTTGGAAATAATTTTAGATGCAACATGCAAAAGTATCACTAAAGGTACAAGGATATATATTTTTTTGCTGCCAGAAGCACGAAGCAGAAGGTACTAGCCTGAAGCCTGAAGCCCAGCCTGAAGATGACGAGTTTAACCTCGTCAAAATGTCGCCAAGATACTTCCAATTTTACGTGGGAGAAAACCCGAACAACCAAAGACTTACATACAAACACCCGCAAAAACCTCAGAAAACAAATATATATATATGTAAAATAACTGGTATGACCATACACAGAGCATGATGTATTAGCATCAGCAATTTATGCTGGCATGAATATTCAAATCACTGATTATACTGGTGATAAAAAATATGGGAGCAAAATAAGAAAAGTTGAAAGTATTATGAGGACCAGTATTCCAGATAACAAAATTAAGGGGTTAAATGTGGTGACCCAAGAAACAGATTGGTACAATAATTCATGTGAAACCCCAAAAATGTACCACCTGCTTAGTCATCTCTAATGTGGAATTGAGGTTTCTTATGAGCATTCATTAAATGAAAATTACAACTTTTAACAGTTGCTTAAGATCAGCATTAATTTAGACTTCCAGCTTTCTCATGCCTGGTGAGACCCACATCTTTCTACAGCCTTGGAAACCAAAGGGGAAAAAAAACAGGGGTAGACAAATGAGACTAGAAGTCATCAACATAGATATGATAATTGAACTGGTAAAATGAAATCAAGAAGCCTGCAGGAAGCATGTATAAATAAAACAATAAGGTGCCCAACACTGAAACCCGAGTGCTAATGGAAAATATTGGAAGATGTTCCATTAAACTTAGAACATCTGTGAAAAGATCAAATTGAAACTTGTGAAATACTGCACCATTAATACCAAGGGAATATATAATGTCAAATGTGATATAGTAAATAACTCTACTAGCACCAGTACTGACAATATATCATCAATAAAATAATTAGTAACATATGCCAACAAATATTCTATAGGATATCCTACACAAAAACCTGATTGAAATGGGTACCTAAGGTTAATAAATATGAGGTGAAAGGGGAATTGAGGGAAGACTGTTCTCTCAAAAATCTTAGCTTAGAAAAATGTAGGCTTCAGAAGTTAGGACAAACAGAAAAATCAAGGATGATTTTAAAAATCAAAGAAGATTTTTGCAACGAAGAACATAAATAGGCAAGTTTCCAAGACTCAGGAAAAGAAGCAGTGATGAGAGAACAGTTCATCAACCTTTAAAAAGAAGACAAGTAGGAAAGAAGGGAGGAGAGATGAATGAAGTCCAGAAGGAAAACAATCAGAAGGGCTGACAATATAAGCAGCTTCAGTGATTATTTTGGCTATCACCTTCCCTATAACTGGAGAGAAGAAACATTCAAATATGGTGAAATTTGCAACTGGAACTACTTAATTCAGGAACATTAAAATACACAGGATTGGATTAAGGTTTGAACTGACTCAATTTTCAATACAAAGTACTTGCAAAATCATTAGGCATATGTTAACAGGAAAGCTCCTTATAAAGACTGTAGAACAAGCAGCTACTTAGAAGACTTACATGAATAGAAACTGTATACTGATGTTAGGTTGCTTTGATTGTTTGACATTAAAGTATTGAGAGAAATCATGTTGGTAAGATTCCCACTTATCCTAAATATTTTCTCCTTATCACCCTGCTTTGGTTTCCAAACTTAGGTATGAATTTGATGCTAGTGTGGAGTTAACCAGGAATAGAAGTTTCTAATAGCAGTTACTTTTCCTATGGCCAAATCTAGTACTACTCATGCTGTTTGGCAGGCCAAATTTTATCAAATGTTATTCATTTCTCTGATGCTTTTGATTTAATTAAATGTGAACTATTAGAAAGAAGGACAAAGGAATTTGTTACAAATGATATGAACTGGCCCAATTTTAGCTTTCAAAAAAGCCACAGGAGAACTAACTTTACTATGAAAATGAAAGTAATCAGATTGGATTTCTGTGAAAATATGACTAATATTTTTCTACTTGTTTGGTTTTGCTGTTCAATTAATAAAAACTAAATAAATAAGTACCACAGACATATGTTTACTTAAGACCATGTTACCTTGTCAATGAGTCAATGTAGTCTTCAATAATATTAAGATATGAGAGGACCATGCAGAATATACTTCTTTAGCAAAGAAATATTATTTATCTTAGATACTAAAATCTCCCAGAATGACTTCAGTTCTAGATCAGATAGACAACAAAGAGGTAAATCCTCAGATATCTGTTAATTATGTTGGGTAGAATTAATTTATTGGAATGTCTACGGAGATTCTCAGATATCCAAGTAATGGTTGTCCCAAAGGTGTTTCAAAAGGCAACTAGACAGTCCAGTTGCCTTTTGAAAAAAAAATCCGAACACCTTTAGGATACCTTATTGGAAATTTCAAATCAGCAATCAGGAATTTAATGAATTTACTAGTTGCTGCTAAAGGAATAGACACAGAAAGTGAGAATTATCAAATGTCAGTATCATTAAGATTTAATCATGTCACAGAAACCCAGTATGTCTGGTGAGATTTGTTTATCGTGTTATGTGACATCAATAATTAGTTCATTTCTCTTTCTTGACATGGTCCAGCTAGCACATGATTCATTTATTTTTAGTTAGGCTTACAGTCTAAGTCCGTGGGGGCGAACCTCTGGCACGTGTGCCTGAGGTGGCATGGACAGGCCTCCCCGCGGACACGTGAGCTGTTGCCCCATGCACATGCGCACATGCCTCCCAAGAGTTGGGCTTTGAAAAAGTCCCTCCCATCCACCCCGGCCCTATACCTATATTTCTTCCCTCTTCCAAAGCATAGTTGATTGCTGCAGCAGTGCTGATTAGCTGTTTTTTGCCTCTGGGAAGATTGCGCATGGATGGGCACATGTGCATGTGCAGGGGGCTCATGTGCATGTGGGGGGGCATGTGCACTTGCACATGCATGAATAAGTGCACACTTTCGGCACATGAACAAGAAAAAGTTTGGCACCACTGGTCGAAGTTGTTGAAATAATTAGTGTGAAACTTTCCACTGACTTTCCACTGGAAGAAGCTAAAGAAGACTTAGTTTCTTCAAAGTTATAATGGAGTAGAGAGAAAGGATGTGATATACAAAGTTTCAGCTTTATTACAAGCTGACATATTATGGGAATGGAAAGATTAAGTTCTAGCTACATTCTATTTCATAACTATAAGTCAGACATTTACAAAGAATATATTATTACTTTAAAATGCAGAGACATTTTGATAGTGAAATTCTGTGACTGGTTTTTTGACCTTTAATATCCATATATTCAGATTTTTTTTATAACGGGAAAGACTGAGAATGGTTCTAATCATAGACTCATGTAATCTAATAGGTCTGGGAGGCTTCAGCAAGATGCCTTCAGCAAGATGGTAATACTGGGAAATAAGTCATATCACTCAGAAATACTTAGAATTGCTTTTACTCATAGAAAAATACTGTTAGAACAAGGACAGATAACACGATTCTTGCAAGTAGAAACAATGAATCATGCTAAATAATTTTTTTTATTAAAATTAGGCTGGAATACACATTGAGTGATTTTTCCCAGCAGAATGTTGGAACACCAGGTACATACCATTATAAATCTCTTGCCTTTTAAAAGAAATAGCTTTTTGCCATCAGTTTCATTAGCAGTGGAAAATGCTGCCCATTCTATGTCAAAAGCTTTTTTAAAAATTCCCTTGTCAGCCCACTCTTGTAACAATTTGATGTGGCATTTGGGTTTCTATTGACCAAAAGTACAAAGGTTCACAGATCAGTGAAAGTATAAAAATACAGGGGGCAGAGATCTATTCCCTTCTGAAATGCACTCTTAACATTTTGTCTTACTCTGTTTAATTGATGCTTTGTTGCTCTGTAGTCTGGAAGAAAAGTGTTTTTTTGCTGTGATGCTATGATTTTAATCTGCAAAGAAAATATCTGTGTATTTTTAGAAGTAAAACAGGATTTATACAAGAAGTAATGGGAATGGAAAATATTAACCTAACGGACTCCTTGTATAACATGAAAATCCTATTTTTACTTCAGTTTAGTTTTTTTTTTATTTTTCATTATCTAGTTCTTAATGTTACCATTTGTTTATATTTACACATCTAAACTTTCAGACATCATTTTAAGTTTTTTGTATTTAGAAAGAATGGCACCTTGGGTAATGCAGTTCAGCAATTATTAAATACAATTTTGTTCGGTTACATGGATAGAATAGAAATATTTGTAGTTCAAGATTGAACTGTGGGGTCCTTTATACTCTCTGAGTTTGGTTGTTTTCTTGTAGAGATTTGTTGTTTTCTTGCAGACACACTGATGATGTTACCTAGTTTAGTAATTAAATGTACGCAAGGAAACAGGAAGCTCAGAGAGTACCAAGGACCCCCTATTAGACAGTGTTAGATTGGTTGAAAATAAAGTTTAGAGCTAAGCATTGAAAGTTAGCCTCTTCCCAACTGATCAGCTCTATTTATTTGAATAATTCATGTAGAGGGGTTTCATTTACTGGATATGTAAACAAGTATCCATCGTATGAACATTTTTAAAAGATCCACTTTCAAAGGCCTTTCTTAACAATGAGATAATCTGCAAATCATCTGTTGCTTTCTCTAGTTAGTCATATTAATAAGGATCTTTTTAGTTTTTTGGAACATCTGTGTTTGAAGTACTACTAGTGGACAGCATCAGGTGATAGATACTTCAGGTGATCAGGTAATAGATACTAAAGGGTCTTCTTAATTGAGATACCCAGAATTTCAAATATCAGGGAAGCTAAAAAAAGATGCAGTTAGAGGAGCAAGTGTTATCTTCATTCAATTGATAGTAATTACTTGCTGGATTAAACATCTTTCACAGACAGAAAGAACCTTGTGCCCTTAGATGGAAGATCCTGGATTCAAGCCATTGTCACTTGTGAAAATTGCAGGCATATTGTATTGAATAGTTAGATGAGGCTGAGGTCAAACTTTAGTATTTAGAGATTAGCAACATTGTCTTTGGACATGCCATATTGACAACTATAGGTGTTTCTTTCACACCTATATAAAATCCTTTAAAAAAAACCAAAAAACAACAGGGAAAATATTGAATTAAATCAGAACTATGTTGCAGGACAAAATAATCTTCACATTTTCTGAAAAAAAAAAGTATTTCTGAAACATTTATTGGCGTTGGCAAATTACTAAGTGGTAGAAAGGCATTATCATCATTCATTGAATATATAAATTTGAAGTTGGTCTAGTGAATTAGAACATTTTACAATTGATTAGATGGTATAGTGTAGTACAGTGCTACACTATACATATATGCATACACAGTGCAGTGTAGTGGAGTTTTTAGCTTTTTATATTTTATTGATGTTTCTGGGAACTGCCCAGGATTATTGTATATAGGAGGGAGGGAAAGCTCCATCCTGCAACAATTTATAGTTATTGCTATAACAGCAAGCACAGCAATGAAAATGCACAACCTGTTGCTTCTGATTGTGGGAATACTAGTTGTATTAGTGTTAGGAACATCCATCTTCTTTCAAGCTTTTCATCAATACATGTGCAACGTAACCATCTAGGGCATATCTCATGTTGCGTTCCCGGGACAGTTGATATTCCCAAATTAGTGTAATGCTAAGCAAAGCAGAATTCTCAACCTTCAAACAGGAGTCCTTAACTATTATTAATCTATGAAATTTCTTGTATCTTTGGCAATATTGTAAAGTGCTTAAAGAAGGAGAAGATAAGATTGTGAACTTTAGCACCTCGGATTGTCATTGAGTGGGCTAGAGCTATTGTGGTTGGGTCATTGAAGTTTAATATAAATCTAATAAATAAATAAATAAATAATAGTTGTAATGTTGGATTAGAATGGAATATATTCAGGTTCAAATCCTTATCTGGTTGTGGGTGAGTGTATAAATCACAGTTCTTTTAAAATTACAGACTCAGTAGTTTTTATCCAATATATTAAGGCAAATTTGATAAATTTGTACCACATGCTAAGCCAAAACCAAACAAGCCACACTGTGTTATAGTGTGATGTGAACTGAGCATTCTTTGAGAAAATGGTAATGGTGGAAGTGAAATGTTAGTGCCTTTTTATAACTAAAATCAGAAGTTAATTCTAACAAAATGCATTTCATTTTTCTATTTTGTGATATCTTTGTTCATATTTGGTTAGATGATTCATATAATTTAATTTTAATTCAGCATAAGTGCTTGAAGGTGGCAGCCTATTTCTTCAGCTGCCAGAACTGCTGGCAGCAGGAAGTACAAGGCAATTAAGAGAATGTTTACTTTCAATAAGCACTGTTTTTTTTTTTTAAAAAAACCCATAACCTGAGTGGTAAAGTATGTGGCAGAGGATGCCACTGAGATTATAGTTTTATGCTCTTTTTCTTGGTAAATACCTTCTGTTTAACTTAATGGGACTTACCTCTGGGTACCTAAGCTAAAACTGGAGAAGTGGCATTGGGTTCTCAGTCAAACTTTCCTCAGTTTTTGTATGAACATTCTGTCTCATCTATTTCGTTGTAGCCTCCCAAAAGTATTGTGGAGTGTAGACTGTTGCACCTATAAGCATTATAGCTGTTGCAGAGACAGATGCTACCTTCTTCCTTCTTTCCATGGGCTCTGGGAAAACTTTTTGAGATCAAATCTGAAGGCCCTGCTCATTTCTAATGCCTTCTGTTTCTTGGCATTGATTTTGTGGATAATGGCCATTTTGAGCTCTCTCATAAGAAAGCTTAAATGTTCACCATATTTCTTTTCACTTCCTACTTCGGTATATTTTCGACTAGAGAATAATCAGGCCTTAGTGAGGAAGAATGTTAGACAAGTTTGAAAATAGATTGATGGAAGCAATCTTAGTAACAGGTAGCATGTCTAGAAATGTCCTTGCATGAAAAGGGGTGTGCACTTGACTTCCAGGTTGGATTCCAGCGGGACTGGTCATGAAGCTTGCAGCTCCCATGGCTCTGAATCAGGTTCCCCGATGGTGGGCTCCTAAAGGAGCCTAAATTCCCCCTGGAAGGAGGGCACAGTGAGGGAGAATTTACTGGGATGGTTACAGGGAGCTGCATCTCCCCTGCACATCCAGGGATCTTCTCTGTAGCCACTGATAGATGAAGCAGCAGTGCTCCGCCATTAAGTCGGGTACAACTACCAGAGCAAGAATGTACAGGAGGTGAGCAGAGGAACAGGAGGTTCAGAGGGGGTGAGTGCAGAGCAATAATAATAACAATTACCCAAGAATCAACCTTTGAATATTAAAGAGTTCCCGATTAGAAAGTAAGCGGTGGATTCGGAGTGAAGGGGCAGTGCCTATGAATGCACTATGAATGGACAAAACAATTGGAGAAAATATAACTTTAATTGGAAAATTAAAACTAAAACATTGTGGAGTGATTTTGAAAAGATCAGAACTGTTTGAATTGGGGAGCCTGACCCATTTTTGATAAAAAGAACTAAAAGCGAAAAAAATAATAATTAAGAGAATAGAAATGGCTGCGGCGTGAACTGTAGTTTTGAAAAAAAAAAAAAAGGGGAAGGAGTGGAATATAGAGGTGCTGAATGAGCTAAAAAAACAAATGTATGAGATGTTTACTCAGTTAAATGAGCTGCTCCATCAGGAGAAAAGCCGGAAAAAAATACTGATCCAAAATGGTGATTTGTTATTGAAACGAGAGGAGGAGGCATTTAAAAGACTGGCTGAATGGAAAAGAAGACAGAAACATACCAGGAAATCGAATCAATGACAAAGGCAGTGCAGGCTAAAGATGGGCAGTGTGAAATGGAGGCATCAACAAAGGAAAGAATGGAGGTGAGCAACATGTGACAGAGGATGGTGGGGGCAGCAGCCGGAATGGAGGAGGAGTCAGAAGAAAATTAAAGATGGCGGTGGCAGGCGATTGATGAGAGAAGAACTGTGGATAATGTATGAGGAAACCCATGGAGAGCAGAGAAGAGGAGGAGTGGGAGATGACATGTTACTACAAAAGAGGAAGATAAGAAAAATGTGTGAAAGAGATGATGGATAAAGAAATGTTAAAAGAGCATTAACTGGGGGGATAGGGAGATGTTAGTGTAAAGGTTATAAAAATAAAGAGATCTAGAAGATGAAATTTTGTTAAGATACATTGTTAGATAGATACTGTATATACTCGAGTATAAGCCAACCCGAATATAAGCCGAGGTACCTAATTTTACCTACGAAAATTGGAAAAACTTATTGACTCGTGTATAAGCCGAGGGTGAGATTCCAGAACATTTCAAATCATCCTGTTTCACCTATAGAACATTTATAAAATTGATAGAAATTTTTATTGTTTAAGGGAAATATAGATGCTTCTGTAAGTTGTCTGAACTGGCACTGATTCATTTATACCAAACCTGTACATTATTTCCATAACACTGTGAAATTATTATTAAGTCTGTATTACTATTACTCCTCACCCTTCCTAGTTCCTATCTCTTCTCACTTATGACTATACCGTGCTGCTTGTATTTTTACAATTTATATAGTTTTTATTTCCTAGTATTTGATTATTTTGATTAGTATTTGAGTATTAGATTTGATTGCTTATTAGTATTGCTTATTAGAAACCTATGACTATCATTAAGTGTTGTATTTTATGATTCTTGATAAATGTATTTTATTTTTCTTCTTATGTACATTGAGAGCATACACACCAAACACAAGTTCCTTGTGTGTCTAATCACACTTGGCCAATAAAGAATTCTATTCCTATTCTATTCTATTCATTGCCCTATTATTACAAAGCAAGATGCCTCATGTGCTCAGATCCCATCAGGTCTCCAGATATTCAGGAGAATTTTCCTAACTTTATCTGGAAATACTCTGCACGTAAAGCACGTGTACACTTCCAGGCTACAACATTTACTGTTACACTTCTCTTCACCTAAAATAGGCAAGCAACCTTGTAACCTTTCCCAGCAGGATCACTTGCGAAGGAACATGAGACTTTTAGCTAAAACATCTGGAAGGCACCCCCACCCCTCCCAATGCTTCAGAAGTTGTAGGTGCTCCAACACTGGAGGTTTTTAAGAAAAGATTAGACAACCTTTTGTCTGAATTGTTGTAGGGTTTCCTGCTTGAGCAGGGGGCTGGACTAGAAGACCTCCAAGGTCCCTTCCAACTCTGTTATTCTGTTCTGAAATATGTGGATTTCCATTCACAGAATTCCCCAGCCAGTAGAATGGGGAATTTGGAAGTGACACATTTCTTTTTTATCAGCTAAAGGATGAGAAACACTGTTCTAGGCGATGGGACAATCTCAGTGCTGGGTCATTCCACGCCAACTGATCAGGTGCTCCCCGCATCACGATCTCACATTCTGATGAAATTTGGCATAGAATTTGGTTTGGGGCCCAAATAAAACCATGTAAAATTAAAGCTCAGCAGCTCCTATACTATGCCCCAAATGGCTGCCCCTTTAGACACCCCACTGGAGACGCTGAGCCGGCAACGTTACAAAACTGCATGTTGAGCTTCCTCCTGTACAGCCAAAAATGCCCCGAGAGGTCCAAAAATGATCTGTCTTATACTAATTTGTGCACAGATTTCAAAAATCACATCCATTTGACTGCAAACTCAATACTTAGATTAGATACTCGGAAGCTCCAATTGGTCCAGAACGCGGCCACACGAGTGATTAAGGTTGTGCGTCTGTCACTGCTCTGGACCTTTGTCATCAGTATCGAAAGTCCCAATTACCAACGTCTTGTCAGCAGGACGTGATGTCATTGGAGTGGTATCCATGCTGTTGACCACACGTGGTTGCACCAGCCCCTGTGACCGATCCATAGGGTGTTGCTTGGGTGTCTTCTTCCCCGGACTCAAACCTTTAGCGATGGGAGAGGAAGTGGCACTGGTGGACAGAGGATATACAGCTGCCCTGTGACCCAGTTGATTGCATCTGAAACACCTCAGGGTATTTCTAGGTATCTGGCCTGGTGGGAAGGAT
>JANHGC010001204.1:125838-135838 GCA_027560395.1 Boaedon fuliginosus
TGTAGTAGCTCTATGTCTCTTATTGTTTAGTCAGACCTCATGCTGCTCTCTGCACAGCGACACAAGTCAGAGGGAGCCCCCTTGTGGAGTACTGTGAAGCCATCGCCATGGCATCTCCGCTATTTTTAAGGCACAGATACTCCTCAAGGGGTGTTATCCCCACAGTATTTGTTCCCAGAGGGTAAGTCATATATGTACAAAGTTTGGCCGAAATTGGTTGAGGCATTCCATAGCTATGATGGAACACACACACACACACACATTATATCCTACCCTTCCTCTAAGTCAATCTTTGTCAACCTCAGGTGTGTGGATTTCAACTCTGGGAAATTCAGTTCTGGAAGTTGAAGTCCAAACACCTTAAAGTTACTAAGGAAGAATTCAAGCAGATCTCCTTCCACTAAATTTCCCTCACAACAACCATTTTGTAAGTAAGTTAAATTGAATTTATGTGACTCAGAATGCTAGTTCCTAACTTAAAACACCTCCTCCAAAAAGCAGCAATTGCAACAAGCACCCACGTTTTCAAGTTACAGGTTGCAAAGATGACCAAAAATAAAATAAAAAACTGGGAAGGAAGCTATTCTCAGGTTCATTCCTCAGGTAACTTTTCAACATGCCCAGATTTTAAAATTTTATTTATTGGATTGGTATCCTGTCTTTTCGTTAGGATTATGAAAGACAGGATAGCACTAATTATTTCTTATTTCTCTCCACAATGTCCCTGTGAAGTAGGTTGGGTTGAGAGCAAAGCCAGTGGCTAAGATTAAAGTGGTCCCAAGTCACCTAGTGAGCTTCACGATTTTAAAGGTGGAGTAAAATCTGGGGCTCCCTACTCCAGGTTCGAGTTCGACATTTGAACCATCATGACTCACCAGTTATGCACATGCAAACAATATGTTTATAGGGTATTTGCAGAAAATAAAGGTATTTGCTGTACCATTCCTGGGAAACCTCCTCTTTTAATAAATGAGCAAAAATTGGCATTTCCACAATAAACAGTTTGACAATCCAAACATCCTCCTCCTCTCCCTGCCCTACACGCAAGCATATCTTTCTTTCCTCTCCGTCTGCTTTTGCCTAAGCTCTAGCACAACTACTGAGACTTGAACTATGATGGCTTTCAGTATTAACGTCCCTAAGATTTGTCATTGTCACATCTTCCTAGCACTCAGCGCATCTCATTTTCTAAATATAATGTATCACTGTTTAGTGGCAAAAAATGTAAATTACAAGAAACCTAATCATGTTCAAGAAACTGAAAATATATGATCCCCAAGCCCCTCAGCACTCAGGGTATAATGCAGAATGCTTACCAATTAAGCACAACAGCACAGCACTGCAAACCGGTGGGACAGCCACATCAATCGCCACCAGCTCATTTATCCCCATTCCATACAAGTCCTGGAAGTCCAAGGGTGACTTCTCAGTTGGACGCAAAAGATAAAGCATAAGAACTCATTCAAGGGGAGATGGAGCTAATAACTTTTCAAGCCCATTTAGGATGCTTGAGGATTGCTTTACAGATGGTTAAAAATGTTAACAGTTAAAGCATGCTAAAATAAGAGTGAAGTGTATGCTAATGAATGGAACCTCAAGCCTTTTTAGATATGTGATGCCATCTCCAGACTAGTGTAGTGTGCAGGGGTTTTGCTGCTGTTGTTCCTACCGCTATGGGAAAGACAGTTTTAGCTTACACCACAAAACAAAGAAACAAACAAAGAAACAAACAAAAGAAATAGACAGCACTGGAGAAATTAATATGTACAAATGTAACACAAAGACTTCCAGATTTCAAATGCAATTTGTTTCACGATTTGACAGCTACCTAATCTTGCACTGGAAAACTTCCTTTTAATGATAATCAAGTCTCCTCTTCTACAGGAATTAGTCTGAGATTTAGAGATCAGGGCTTAGTTTGAACAACCATTGCCAAGGCTGATTCCCAGAAGCAGGCTGAATTTGTCGGCATTAGAGGTTGGGATCTTGGAATCAGCTACATAACACAGGGTTATCAATAAAAGTGTTTAGAAAAGATGTCTCAGAAGAGACTGTACAGGTAGGATATCCAGGAAGAAGTGAGAATGAACTGAGTTGGGAGGAGCATGCATACTCTTTATATGTGAGGTGAACCACATCTCCCCCTACTGGTGTTACACATGTGCAGCACTGTCAAGTGCTGCCACCAACTGGTATTATTGGGGGTAGAGCAGGAACGTATTTTATATATGACAGAATTTGCTGGGGGTTAAATAAATTTTCTCCTCAGAGGTCCCCAAAATTCCAAGCACAAATAAACACAAAGCCTAACCTCACGTGTATGAAATCAGATACTAAGAAGAAAGGCTGTATATTTCTTAACCTTGTCAGATCTTCATTGCTATGTAAAGAGAAAATGATGGTTGAACCCCAATGAAACATAATGCTATTCATCAACTGCAGGATATCATACCGAAACCAGGAAAAAGGCATGGAATGTGATGCCATCACATATGTTCATCTTTCAATTTCCTCAGAATTGGCTTTTTAAGGGAATTGTTTTTTTTTCAATGGAAGAGAGTATGATTTAGTCCACTTCATTTATTATTAATATTGAAATGTGGAAGAAATGTGTACGTTCACCCCGCCACACACACACACACACACACACACACACACACACACACATTCTACCTATCTGTTTACATGGCTGTGGAAGGGCCTACATTTACAGGTTTTGAACAAAAGATAGTCCACAGCATAATCGGAAACCTTGATCGCCCATAGGTCCAAAACAACATAAAACTATAAGCCCATACAGTTTAGCTGAACTTAGTTATGGCACCACTTTTTACCAGGCTGATTCTCCACTTAAAAATAGTGGCAGCATCCTGTATCTTCAAGAGCAGAATCAGGGTTAAGCATTTGATGAGATATGGGTGAAGCCTGGTTTGGTGGTAACATCCTAATATACTGGTTCCCAGGTATTAAGTGTTGTTGCCATCTCCGGGCCCATTTCCAATTGACTGCAATGTCCATGCCCTGGTTCCTTTGGATGAGCGCCCTGCTGCAGCTCCATCATGGCTGCTTCCATCGCTCAAGCCATTTCTTCCAAGGGAGGAGAAAAAAATTATTCTTGGGTTGCTGTGTCAAGGCCCACGGCTCCTTCCTCAATATTCATCTTCTCTTCCATCTTCCCTGAGTCTTTGCACCACCTGGTTGACAGGTCGGTGATGAGCTCAGGACCCCAGACAGCCCCTGGTGCTCTGGGTGCTGTTTGCAAATTACAGGTTCTGGGTTAATGTCAGCATTCCAAAGAAACTTCCCCATTTCCATTCAGCTCTCAGAGACAAAGTTCGTCCAAGTAAGAATTAATTAAGAGAAGTCATGTTGGCACAACTGGGAAAACCTGAATCTAAAAGTTCCAGGTTTTCCCTTCGTAACTGAAAATCCAAACCCCATCCCCTACACCCATCAGTCCATCACATGCTCCAATCACCAATCATCCCAACTGAAGACATTTCTTTCACAGGTGCAGGATGGCTTAACCTTGACACAGAAGAAGAATGTTGTTATGTCTAACTTTTATCTCCCTCTAAAATCCCCCCCTCTCAATTTCCCAGGCACTAAAATGTGTCAGTGTGGAAGCTTCTAAGAAAAAATGGCTTCTAAAGCTGACATTAAGTTGCTAGAGCTTAATAACAGGGAGGATCCTTTGGATTTCTCATGGACTACATATTTCTACCTGATGGAGGCTTCTGACGAAGTCCTGCCTCTTCCTGGGTAGCCATAGAAGTTCAGGAAAATAGATATTTGAGTTAAGGACTTGGGAAAGTAGTAGGGTCAGAGGACTGACATGTGGTCATTTATGAAACAAATAACTTTATACTGTATCTATGGTGACCTGCTGGGAACAAGAGTACTTACTTTGCTGAGGCTGAGAGCTCACCTTTCCTTTTGTTTGCAAGGGTGTCCATTTTAAGATTCCCAAAACAATGTTCAGGTTGAACGTTTTATTTGGATAAAGCTCCTTGCATTATGATGAAGAAGAGAACAGGCTTAAGCCTTGCTTCACAATGTTTCCCATAGCAGATAATACAAGTGTATGACAAACGTAAGTAGCAAATATAACTATATAACTCAGATGAAATGAGAATGAAGATAAAAAGTGTCTTAAAACATTGTTCCTTTCCTATGAAAGCAAAACAACTGAAATTACCCTATATATGTGTCAATTTAGATTTAATCTCTCAGTCATACAAAAATAAGTTGGAAGCTTGCATTAGTAATTGCTGTGGCTCTTACTAAGAACAGAAATCCATAGGAAAGCCTTCCGGTCTACTAAACTGCATAGGAGAGGCTTTAATGGACATTACCATAGAAATAAATTATCTCCATTATCTCCAGATCTCGACAAAAGGAATTATATTAGTTACATATAAAAACATTGTTTTTTTTTAAAGCCTTACTCAATGCAAGGCTGAATGATAGAGTCAAAAAATGAGCTACTTCTTGGTGTTACTAAGAGGCTTTTCATCAGCCATCAGGCTCTTAAGCAAGTCTTAGATAATAAACACATATTTCAATAGCCATTCCATTTAGTTCTTGTTCTTTTTCAACAGTGTAAGTTAATGTCTATGGAGATGCTCAGTCATCCAGGTCATGGATGCTCCAAAGGTCCTTTTCCAAAAACCAACTGGACTTTCCTGGTATTTTTTTTCTTGAAAACGTTTCACTTCTCATCCAAGAAGCTTCTTCAGTTCTGACTGAAGAAAATCCAGTTGTCCAGTTGCCTTTTGGGACTGGAAGTTATTTTTAAGATTCACCGATACACCATGGAGGACAGAGGACCCTTGAAGACAGAAAGCAGCGCATTATGATTTACCCTTGAAAGTTTCCTTCCTTGTTCTACCCAACTATCATTCTTTCAAGAGATATTTGATAAGTGCTCCTTAGCATTCCCTCACCCCTTCTTAGTAGTAGTTCTTTGGTGGCATGGGAGCCATTTTACCATTCTCTTTGAACGTTAAATGGCCAATTTACTAAGACCATGATTGGATGGTAGAGAAATAAATATGTTCTATTTCTACAGTGAACTTGCTTTAGGGACGAGAGCACTCGGTTGCCCCATCTTCTCTTTCAAAACATTTTCCAGTCTGAGTTCAGCGTAGATGAGCTTGATGCAGTGGTTAATAGCTACAAGTAATCTAGGGAGACCAGTTTCTTTCTCTCGGGTCGTGGTTGGTGCTGTGGGTATAAACTAAAGAGTAAAATACGCCTTGAAGCCAGGCTATAATAGATAGTCCTCATTTAGTGACTGCATTTGGTTCTGGCAAAATAGTCGCTAAGGAACTACATGAATGAGAGAGAGAGAGAGAGAGAGAGAGAGAGAGAGAGAGAGAGAGAGACTCTGCAAAGATTGCTGGCTGCTGCCTTCCCATTCAGATAAAGTTCTCTCATACGGTGTCCTGTCTTTGACCTGACTGGATTTTTTTTCTTTTTCCTTTTCTCCCCTCTCACAGGGCAGAGAAATTGCTTGAACAAACAATCTCTCCCTGAGCTGCTTTTCTCCACCATGCAGCACTTGCCTAAAAAGAGCTAAAGGCAAGCTATGATGCTCAGCTCTATGATCTTAATTAGTTGATTGGAACCCTCCAGGCCGGCTTTCATCCGCTGTCTAAAACTGACCAGCCCTTAATCAGTTTCACACTGAAGGCTTTTATTGTCCTAAATGCGGGCATTGGTCACAGTTAGTTTTCATCACCGCGTCATAATTGCAAATTAATGGTGCTAAACAAGAACTATCTGTATCTAACAAATAAGCAAGCAAATGAATGGATAATACAATTAAAAGGAAAGATAAAGAGTAAAATAAACCCAGCCACAATGACTTGTTCTACAAACTAAGATAAAAAATTCTGGCCTTAATGCGTGAACCAGCCCTTAATTTCATCTGAACACCAGCCTACGAGTATTTTCCTTCTACTAATAAGAATGTGTGATAGGCTGGGATTTTGTAAATTGTAAAAATCCAGCATCTGCTGGACTTTTACAATGAAAGGTTTACTTCATTGTGTGGATGCGCTGAAGTTCAATTTCCTTTGGGCGTCTCAGGAGTATCCACAGGGGTAGATCAAAAGAGTCAAGATGGCAAACATGATTGTGTGATCAAAGTTTCATCTCTTTTTCACACATATCAGACTACATACACCCAGTTACTGAAAAATAACAAACAGCCTCCATATGAAATTTTGTTTGGGAGTTGTGGAATTTACCAGGCAACCAATATCTTAATTTTTTTTTTAAAAAAAATAATGAATTGAAATGGTGAATAAAGAAATGCCACCACTGGACTAACGATCATTGGATCAAAAGCAAAATCTAAACCAAGAAAACATAACTTTTATTTGCCTTTTGCTTTATAGTACATTGTTATTTAAATTAAATAATCAAAGTACAGCCTGGGTGGTACAAGAGAAAGAAAATGTTTTTTCAAAGAGCATTCTTACAAAGGCACTGAGAAAAATGTTCCACTGATAATGCTTTTTTTGATTTACTACTTTTTAAAAATAAAAATCTACATAGTTCTTAATAAAGCAATAATTTTCCCGGGAAAGCTTTTTGCCTTGCTCATATACATGACTCCATTCTACCCATCCCTCTTTTTCTAATGAAAGAAGCTTCTGCCAAAAATTATTTCTTCTATGAAAGTTTATCCTCTGAATCAGCTACCAATCAAATGGTTTCCATTTGTAGAGGACTGAATTAAATAACTCTCACTCCTAGAGCTAACCAAAGAGTCACACAAACACCATACCTGTCAATATTCATAGTTCTTATGGATGAGAACCATCTTGGAGACCAAGAACATGAGAGTGTCTTCCTCATTTATCACTCATCAGTTTGAGAACAGTATAATACATTACTTCACCAGGAGGAATCTATGTTCCATAGGCTGCATCCTGTCAATGTTAAGAGGTTTTATTAGGTCACTCAATATATCTAAGCATAAAAATAGGATACTGTCTATTGACATCACCAAGAAAGACTTTGAGAAGTCATATCAGGATTTATTAATAAGTTTTGCTTCACCTAAAAGCTGGATCTAGATGAATCATCTGAAATTGTCAAAGCCCATGCTGATGTGAATCTGAAGCCTTTTTTACATGAACCAAAAATTCCATTTAGTGACTCAACACTAAAGACATGTATTTGATCTTGCTGGGAAAGAACAAATTGGTGTAGTGGTAAAGGAACCATGCTAGAAATTGGGAGACTGTGAATTCTAGTAGTTCCATCTTAGGCGCAAACACAGATGGGTGACCGTGGGCCAGTCATTCTCTCTCTCTGGCTCAGAAATGCAATGAGATTTTTTTGTTTTAACTTTTAACTTTTATATTGTTGTATTTTTAAACTGTTTCTGTATTTTTATTAGCTGTATATTTTAGTTGCCGTTAGCCGCCTTGTGTTCCCCCTGTTGGGGTACAATTCTAATAAAACAAACAAACAAACAAACAAACAAATAAATCACTTCTCAAATCTTGCCAAGAAAAGTGCAAGAACCAGTCCAGGCAGTTGCAGGAGTCAAAAACTGGTTTGAAGGTAACAAAAAAGAAAAAAAATATTTAGAAGATATTTTTTAGAACAATTACTTGATTTTTTTTTTAACCCAGAGCAAATAGAATGATCTTTATATGGAGTTCATGCAGGGCCAGTGTTTCAGAGAACTATCTGTCATGTTTCTTGAGAAGGTCAAGTATTGAGTAGATTTGGCATCAGCTATCAAACTACAAAGTCTAGCAATTGGAAAGTCAGTTTCTAGCATTTTGTAATATATGTGTTACTCATTCTGTACCTAATAATTCATGTAGAGCTATTTCAGTCTGGTTCGAAAACAACAACAACCCAGTTAAATGCTCCTGAGAGAAGTCAGAGGAAGATGGGATGCAACCCAAGCTAATGCAGAAAAAAATGACCCTTACTCTCTTTGTGAAGGCATTCAGAATCAATATATTCAAGAAATACAATGATACTGAATCATCATCAAGTACCAATTTACTCCGCTAAACAAAATCTACTACAGACATAAAATTGCAAGGAAGAAAAGAAGTTTCTTAAGCCTGGTCAATGACTACTTCTGATTGAACCCTAATTACTTTTCACACATTATTTGGATGTATATCTTGGCTCCGGCTAAGAGAAGATGCTCCCTCACTGCCAAATACTGCTTTATGTCAGCAATACTTCCAGCGAGTGGGGTGGGGAGGTGGGGTGGGGAGAATGATACAAGCAGTGTTGTGTTGTAATGCAAGCCTCGCCTTTCTGAATATATTTTTGTAAGCTGTCACACATGTATAGAAAGGGTGGAGCTTGTGATGCCAAAAAAAGAGAGCAAGATTCTAAGGATGCTCGGGGTTCAGGGTGAGTTACCTGTGGCATCTACTCCTTCAGGACCCGAATAAAGTGATGCATGCTGGGGATGTGAGCAGAATGAGGAATAAAAACACTTAAATAACCACACCTTTCTTTCTGATTTCCATTGCTAAGCAAGGCAATTGTTAAGTGAGCTGTGCTTTATTTTATGACCTTTCTTGCCATGATTATTAAGTAAATCCCTGAATTTATTAAGTGAATCATGCTATTGTTCAGCAAATCCAGCTTTCCCCCCACTGACTTTGCTTGAACCAGTTGGGAAGGTTGCCAATAGTGATTCCATTCAACCAACATAAATATGTGAGTTGCGACAAGCACCCAAAGTTTGATTATGTGACTGTGGGGTTGTTGTGATGGTCATAAGGGTGAGGACCAGTCATAAATCACTTTTTTTTCAGTGACATTATGACTTTGAACATCCCTAAACGAATGGTTGTAAATTCAGGACTATCTGTATACAATCAATCAATCAATTAGTCAGTCAGTCAGTCAATCAAATGTTGGGAACCTGAATCATTTAACTTCTCAAGATTTGAATATTTACAAAACTTCGTTGATGCTATATGGATTAATAGGAACTAGAAGTTACATCAGTCATAAACAAGACTATCTAAATTAAGAAACACATGGATGTGATGATAATTGCAGACTGCTCTGTTCTCCTAAAGAAAAGTGCCCCTTGGGATTTACTTCCAGGCAAATAGAGAAATAAGCTAGCTCTTTCTTTTCCTGAAGGATGAATAATGCCCAGTTCTTCTCCTACTGAAAGTCTTCACATCTGGATATCCCCACTTTGCTCTTATGCATGACACCAATTCCAACTCCTCCTCCTCCTCCACCACCTCCTCCTCTTCCTCCTCCTCCTCCCTAGTTGTGCTTACAATTCTGATGGCCTCCCTGTTCAAGAAACCCCTGTAGAAGGCTAGTCCCAACACCCCGAAGCAGAACAAGGAAATATGTCTTCTCTCTCTGTCGCAGTGTTTCTCAACCTCAGCAACTTTTAAGATGTTTGGATGTCTTCAATTCCCAGAATTCCTCAGCCAGCCAAAAAAACGTTCTTCCTCCTGCGATGTTTGTCCATTTCAGCAACTTTAAGATGTGTGGATATCAATTCCCAGAATTCCCCAGCCAGCATGTCCACACATCTTAAAGTTGCTGAGATAGAGAAACACTGCTTTGCTGGCATGTCAGCCGGAGTCCTATCCTTGAGTAAGAAGGCAAGCTGCTCTTTCTGCATATTTCTGGAGGAAGGGGATGGGCTCAGCATCAAGTGCTCATCAATAATGATCTCTTCCCGTAGTTACTGTACCCTTGGAGCTATCTTTCCGAAGCCACCTCTCCCACTGTGTCGCTTACATTTTATCAAATTAACTTTTTAAACAGCTGGTTTGCAGCAATCAGCCTGAACCAGCTGGTCATAATTCTCTTTAGTTCCAGCCCTCCATTGCCTGCCAAAAGTTGCGGGTCCTCTGAATTTTAATAACCTAGCTAAACATTGGTGGCAAAGTCTGCAGGAAAAGGTGACAATTGGATACGAAATCCAAACCTGCTAATGTTTCTGATGCTCTGTGGCACAAGCAAGAGGATA
>JANHGC010001204.1:140838-152844 GCA_027560395.1 Boaedon fuliginosus
AGAGTTATGGAAACTCAAGCTATTAGTGGCTACTTTCTAAATTTCTGGAAGAAAACATTAAATATTGGTTGCTGGAAAGAGTCAATGGAAGTGGGCTTTCACCCTCCAGTCCAGGATTGTGACCTTCTCAGATATATGATACAGAATGCTGGATCAGATGGAGTTGTGGATTGCTTCAGCAGGATTCTTGTTCTGTTATTATTGGTTAAGTTTACTTAAAAATACTACCTGCCTTGTTTTCTACCAAGAGAGTTAAAGCAACTCATTTAAAACAAACATTCTAAAAACAAGGTCAATGGTATATAAAAGATTTCAAAAGCAGGTCAATGTAATGCCAAAAGGGGGCAGTAAAAGCTGAAGCTGAGTGTCAGGGACTCAGCCGCGAGGTCAGGAAAATGGGGCACCAAGAAACATGGCAACACTAATGGGACTTTATTGTCCAAGCAACATCCCATTTGGAACAGAAACAGATTTAAATAATAGAATCATAGATAAAGAGGGGCTAAGGCACAGCCTTTCTTAACAGGTGGTAGTCCAATCTCTGCTGACAATCTCCAAAGAAAGAGAAGTCATCATTATTCTGTGTAAAGAATTCCTCTATCGAACACCATGTGGTTTCTCAACATTCACCTGAAATCAATACTTTATTTATTTTAAATATATCCTATTTCCCTGAAAATACGACCTCCCCTGAAAGTAAGACCTAGCTTGAGTTTTACACGTGCATCTAATATACGCATGCCCCTAACTAATAGGTTAGTCAGTGGATGACATCTCCCGAAAATAAGACCTGGTCTCTTTTTTGGTGACAAAAAATATATAAGACAGGGTCTTATTTTTGGGAAAACATGGTATAAGCCCCCTCCCCACATCAGGAGCTCTCAGTAACTATCAAAACTACACTGTACTACCAATAAAAAAAAATCCAAACTAAATCAAAAGAATAGGAAAGATAAATTGTCTCATCATGATAGATCTTCCACATGATCAGTACTAAAAGCCCACTGGTGCAAAATGTCTTGTTAAAGGTTACTAGGTTGGGGGCCTCCATGCACCTTGTGGAGATGTCCCCTAGTGTGGAGACAGCTTCTTTTGGAAAAGGCTTCTTTTGGGGCTCCATTCATTGTAACCTCATTGCAAGAGGAACAACCATTTGATCTAATCCTCCATTGTGGATTTATCATGAGGTTTGAAAGATTAATCTATTCCTCAACCTGAGAATATTACACTGCCAGAAAATCCTTAACTCATGTTCTGAATAGCTCAATACTCAAAATTGTAACTTTTACCTGTACTTGTCCAAGTCCCAATGTTTCCTGATGGCAAAATTAGTTGCTGAGTAAGTGAGGGATGGAGGGATGGAGAACCTTTATTGCTATTATTCACTATTGGGTGTCATCTTCCAGGGTCATCTGGATGCCTACAAGCTTTAAGTGGACTTACCAAATTAATGGCAGCAATAAGGATCATATTGGAAAATCTCTAAGAATCTTTTTATGGCCCAGACTTTGTCAAGGAGTTCCCTCTTACCCTGAAACTACTAAACAAAGCTGATACAAGGCATGTTCAAATGTGTTCCCCCTTTATTGTTCCACACACAAAACTTTGTAAGACTGGCAGCTGAAGCAGAATTCAATGTCAATGATGAGATGACACCCATTAAAGAATAGAAGAAGCCCAATAATTCAGGTTCTCCAGGATAGGCCAGGTGGCATATACTCTTTTGTCCTCCAACAAACAAGCAAAAGCCATGAGCTACTCCAATGCCCAACAATACTTGCCTGAGATGGTTGTCTCCCTAGCAATAGCAATAGCACTTAGACTTGTATACTCCATTGTATTTACAGCACTCTCTGAGCAATTTAAAAATGTCAGCATATTTTCCCCAACAATCTGGGTTTTATCGACCTCAGAAGGATGGAAGGATGGGTCAACCTTGAGCTGGTCAGGATCAAACTCCAGATTGTGGGCAGAGTTAGCCTGCAATATTGTATTCTAACCACTACACCACCTCAGCATTCTAATGTTAGAGATGTCCATGGCTCATGTCAAGTGATACACATTTATGTACTATTTCTCTGAGAAGACTGGATGGCAATTGCTTTATAAGGGAAACAAACTGAATAGGAAGTTGACCCAGAAGGGAATTCTCAAAATACTGACTCATTCAGAGTCCTTTCAATCTTTTTTTTCCAGGGTATTTGAGACAGACAGGCTACATGGATTCTGTACACTGTCTGCTCTGATTCTTAATCTATCCATGTGTCAGAAGCAGCAACTTAGAGATGCTTCATCTCAAAGGAAAAGGCATGTGTAAAATCACTGTAGAATATCCCATTAAGACAGAATAAAATTAAGTCATGCTCAGAATAAAATGCTAGGTCCCTTAATCATTTAACCCTGATGTTGCCGCTTCTTTTTTTTTCCTCTCATGAAACCACCTATACCTATCCTAAAACTTTGACGCATTATGAATGATAGGGACTTTCTTTAATTCAAAGACAGGGAGAAGACTGAGGTAAACATCGGGTTCAATGGTATGGTAGAAAATACGTTTTGCACATATGAAGGAAAAGATTCAAATTATGTCCTTTCTCTCATCATATTATTATTTCTCTAGTAGTCTCCTCTGACTTTTCAATATCACATTAAATTAAATTAAATTAATGTAATTTGAGTTAATTTATTAAATTTATACCCCACCACTTTTCCTCGATCAGAGGGAACTCGAGGCGGCTTACAAAATTGGGTAAAAATACAAGAGCAGGCAGGAGAAGGCATCACGAGCAGTGGTGGTATTCAACTTTTTTTACTACCAGTTCTGTGGGTGTGGCTTGGTGGCATGGCTATGCTGTCAGCCAATCAGAGATTGTATTTGCCAGTGTTGGTCAGGAGTATCATCCTGGGAATAAAGGTTTTTTTTAAAGAAACCTCTTGGGGGATGGGGAAACCTCTGAGATATTACAAGGCAGATCTTGACACAGAATTGGGGGAAAAACAGAATCATTGAATTCATCAATTAAAATCTTACTCGTCACATTAGAATTTACCTCAATAATAATAAGTCAACTGAAGTGACAAAACCCTAGTGTCATTTGCCTGCTGCTATGAGAAAAAAAATCCTACTTATGATTAAGGGTATTGGTTGAGAGTAGCCACATTTGAGGATCCTGGAAAAGTATTCCTTGGTAGCCCCATTACTAATTGAATGATTTCAGGGGTTGGCTGAACTGGGGATTATCATTACTTTTTGACAAATGCCAACCATCTTTAGGACATTGTTTACACTTCCTGTAATTGGCCTATCTGATGTGCACTGGAACCAGTTTGGTGTGGTGGTTAAGGCATCAGGCTAGAGTCCAAGAGACTGTAAGTTCTAGTTCCACCTTAGGATGAAAGCCAACTGGGTGACTTGGTCCAGTCATTCCCCCTCAGCCCTGGGAGAATGGTAGCGATGATAAACTGGTTCCAACATATTACTGAGAAAATTGCAGAAAATTGAAAAAAAAAAACCAAAAAAAAAAAAACCTACCACCTGCTTGCCAGGAGCAGTCCCTAAACAACCTTAGCTGATATCAGGTGGTTAGTACTATATGGCCAACTAGCCTGGGGCCTAATGGATGGCGTGGTATGTTGGTGTGGCTAATGGAGCAGAGAGCACCCCACCTCCCTCGTAACACTTTGTGCCGCCCCTTTCCCTCTCATTTAGTTTTATTTTAATTACATTGTTAAATGTAAGATCTTTATTTATAATAATAATAATTTATTAGATTTATACCCCGCCTCTCTTAACCCAAAGGGGAACTCGAGGCGGCCAATTTATTGTTATAATATTGTATTCAGCATTTTATCAAATGTCTTTAAGCCGGTGAGATGGGCAGCATACATATTAGATCGGGGGTCCCCAACCCCCAATCCATGGACCAGCACTTGTCGACAGCATTTCAGACAGGGCTGAACAAACAAGCAAAGGCCCACCTGTGGGATGCAGGCAGCATGCAAAACCATGCCTGCTTCGGTTCACGGAAAAAATCTCTCTCCATGGAACTGGTGCCCAAAAGGTTGAGGGCCACTGTGTCGATAGATAGCTAGATAGCTAGATACAATAGATAGATAGCTAGGTAGCTAGGTAGCTAGATAGATACAATAGCTAGCTAGCTAGATAGTTAGATAGCTAGATAGATAATAGGTAGAGATAGATATAGACGGATAGATGGATGGATGGATGGATGGATGGATGGATGGATGGATGGACGGACGGACGGACGGACGGACGGACAGACAGACAGACAGACAGACAGACAGATGATAGTGCTCCAAAATATCTTTTGGTATATGAATATCAAGAATTGCTAGCCCTTGTGGAAAACCAGTGCTCACCAATGAAAGTCCTTGCAATGGGGTGAGCTCCCATTACTTGGCCCATCTCCTGTCCATCTAGCAATTTGAAAGCATGCAAATGCAAGTAGATTAATTGGTACCACTTTGGTGGGAAGGTGACAGCGTTTCATGTGCCTTTGGCATATAGCCATGGTGGTCACATGACCAGAGAGAATGTCTTTGAACAATGCTGGGTCCCTTGGAAACAGATGAGTACCATGCCCTAGAATCCGACATGACTGGACAGAGAAACTTTTTTTCCCTCTGATAATTCTTGCCCATTTAGGAGTCAACTAACAAGGACAGGGGAATATTTATTGCACAAAGATGTGTATCAAACTGATCCCATATCTGATTAAAATATGTTTTCCTATCTGAATATGAAAAGACAATATCCCAAAAGAAATGGAGTAGGATAGCAAAAAAAGAGCACCCCAATCAAGCAGGAGGCAGAATTCAAAAAGTTAACCTATCTCTCTTACCAGGAATTGAAGTAGAGGTAATTTTTCCCTGATCTCCAAATTAAAACCTTCTGGAAGAATGAAAAAGCATCATGAAAATTTGGAATGGTACCAAAATGGAGTTTAAAGGTATGTCATATTTTGATGATGAATTCATTATTTCCTGTATGAAGGAAATAAAATCTATTTTAAATTCTTTGAGGCACAGGGAATCAAAACCATTTGACTGTACTAAAGGGAAACTGGGAAATGTTCAGATTCAGTATCAAGAAACAAATATTACCAAATAAGATGCAAATATCAGATTAATGTTTGCATAATAATTTAATTTGAATACCTTTGCACAATTCAACTTAAAATGTTCAAGCAGCAATTTAAAGCTGCAATCTTTTCTCAATTAGCAAAGAAGAGCTATTGGCTACATTAGGACCTACCACTGAATAAGCATGCATAGAAATTACATTTAAAGCTGCAGACATCCATAAAATATTGTGTGGATCATTTCCTTTCCTTTCCTTATAATCATCAGTGAATTTTGTGAATATAAGCCAAGTATAGGAAACTATCATGTTGAACCTTTTGTATCTGATGCACTGCAGATGTATTTATAATAGTATGTGGAAAAGACCTTGGGAGGCTGGGCAAAGAGATAATGCCAATAGGACAATCAGATAAGAGACAGTATAGCCTGCAGCTGGCTAACGGGTGGGACAAAAGGCTCAGAAAAGACCCTCCCTAGTTTCCCCAGCTGTAAAACAGATATGTGGGTGGGAAAGAAAATTGTATTTTTCAGATTTGAAAAATTATATCAATGTAGCTTTACAATAAGAGAGGCGGGATATAAATCTAATAAATAAATAAATAAATAAAATAAAGTAGAATTAACTCATCTGGTTATGATTCCTAATTTGGTTAGTCCCATGAGGCTGACAGTATTAGACAAAAGATCCATTAATGACACAATTCACTTGTAGATATGCTAGCCAGTGTCAAGTTAACATGGATAGTTTTGATATACACCATGCAAGTCATAAGAGTCAAGAAGGATCAGAACCACTAACTTATTTTCAGACCACCTACAGCTCTATGCCTAACATACAGTGCTCACTATTAAAAAAATAGAGTGCTGTTGGTTTACTATATATAAAATATTTATTTGTTTATACAATATGCTTTGTCTCAGGGGTTAAGTAGGGATGCAGATATTCTGTTACAAAAATATATATTCTTGTGAAGTGGCATGTGACTACACATGGATCAAAAACCTTTCACAATTAGGTTTTGATCATGCAAAAGCTGACAGCCCCCCCACAGAAGAATTCTACATCTGGGGGGCACAGGGGGACATTCATGTAAACCAGTGCTTCTCCTCCCCCTAACACATTTCTATTTGTAGAACTCTCTGGTGCAGCTTCAACAAGCAAAAGGGCTCTATTAGATACATTCCATAGTGCTTATTCATGTCAGTATATATAATTCATGGGCTGATTTGTTGAGAGAATAGCTGGTTTAAAAATGGCTGCCCCAATTTTTGAAATCAGGTCAAGAAGTGATAGCTGCAGCATTCAATCCAGAGACTAGACTTGATATGTACAGTTTCCACAGGCGATCCAGAAATGGGGTTAAGAAATGAAACTCACATTTCCCCCTTTATCACTTCATTGGGATGGTCCCATAGATGCACTGCAATCTTGGTTATAAGCTTAGTATGCAAATGCCCCTTATTATCCTCTCCCACACATTACCCTACAGTATTCTAAGTATTTAATATCTATGGCTCAGGGATTAAATCAATACTTCATTAGAAACATTCAGAAATCAGAAAATTGTCACCATTTGTGTGGGAGCAATGGAAACAACCCTTTACAGGCCTTGGCCTGATTTCATCCTTTTGAATATGGTTTCTACCTGATCAGCTTTTGAACTCTCTTAGGACTTGGCTAAATTATACCAGCTCAAGAGACTTGGACAGGAAGGTTACATCTAGATGCCAAGGTGATGGGCACTTTAGAAATGAGATAGATTGGATAGATTAGATAGAAAGACAGGCTTAAATGTCCTACTGAGCATTCATTTGTCTGACAGCCTGGAAAGTGCCAGCATTCCCAGGATTCAAGTGGAAATAGAAAATTGCATTTCCAGTGTAAAATGCACCGTGTGCCTTGATAATGTCAGTTGAACTATGTAAAAGTAGAATCGGTTAAATCCCAGAGCCATCCTAAATACAATAAGAAACACTGAGCAAATTCTGCACAGGAAATCTACCAAAAACCACCACAGAATTCCCTTTCTACCCTCTTGATATCAGAGATTTAGTAAAGTGATATTGTACACACATTGTACACATTTTGATGCATTATTTTTTCTTTGCTGTAGCCACACCAAAGTGCCCCTCTGTCCATCTTTCCCTGCTCTTGCACTAACATATTTGTCTTCATGATATCTAACACTTCTATCTTTGTGGACCTGTCAAAGCTGTGAAATTTCGTTTTGTTTAATTTTTATTTCCAACCCTATGTTTTTAAGGTCTCTCCCTCCCTCCCTCCTTCCTAATGCCTATGGAAATTTTTGAGACTGCCGTGCCCATACGATTGGAAGTCTAGGAGAGGTTGTATTAAAATGAAAAAAACAATAATAATCCAAGAATAGATTATAGTCCAAATGCATTAACCCGACATATGAACCTTGATCACTTGATAGGAACCTCCCAGAGTCTCAGGGTTTTAGCAGGAGACTTCACCAGCTCTGCTGGAGATGCTCAGGTTTGAACCTGATTATTTCTTTTGCAAACAGTATTAATACTTTGCCACCAAGCCAAAGTTCAGTAATATATTTATGTCTCTGCCATGGAGCTTCCGTGCAACTAGGCAAATTCATGGATGGCTGGGCTATCAGTGACAATTAGACTTGATGCTGTGGAAGAACCTCCTAACTGACAGATAGCGTGATTTAAACATTTGCTACTGGAGAGCAATAGTATAAAATGATTATTATCTTCCTGTCCAGATCTCCCAGAATGCATCTCTTTGGCCCCTGCAAAAAAAAATGATAGATCACATTGCCCCTTCTTTTATTTTCGGTCCTGCGTGACTCTTCTTATCAGACATTGGACCTTACTAATACATTTATAAAATCAACATTGACATAACCAAGGAATATCTACAATGTGTAGAAACTGAAATTTAGCACATAGCAGGTTGGTCTTTTCATAACAACCACAATAATAATAAAAAACCCCTCTCATCAGGTTTTCTTTTTTGTTAACTCAGCCTAGAACCTGTGAGGTTTCACATCAATCTCTTTGGAGATTTGGAACTCATTGTCTCTTTTATTATTATAAACTAATTTAAACTTTTGGATGTGTGGATGCAGTTTCTGGGGATGATGACAAATAGCCATGGATGTCACCTCCCAACCTTCTGTGTGCACAGAACATTATGGATTGTACAGGAATGACCTGCCTCTGCAGATATCGCTTTCAAACATTTTGCTCTTCAAAGGTGATTTATTTATTTATTTTGCAAGTTCAGCTATAGGTAAGTTTATCATTAGCCGCTAATTCTGTTGACCCAGATGATGCAACTTAGGCTGGCTTCCTCTTTCTTACTCTTCAGAACATTTCATTTTATCCAGTGGGTTCAGGCGCTCTTTCTCTCACTCTCTCTTTGTCTCTCTCTGTCTCTCTCTCTTTCTGTGTGCATGTGTGTGTGTTTGTGTGTGTATGTGTGCATGCGTGTGCGTATGCCTTTGAGTCAGTCTTGAGTCCTGGCAATTGCAGTTTACTCCTATAGTTTACTTGGCAACATTTTCAGAATGGTCTCCCCCTGCCTTCTTCTTCTTAGAGTTCAGCAGGAAGGACTGGGCCAAAGTCATCCATGGTTCCATGCCTAAGGGAGATCTAGAACTCCCAGTCTCCATCAGTTCAGTCTGATGCCTGAACCACTTTACCAAACTGGCTATCAACCAGGTCATTTAGAGTTTTAAAACTCATTTTCAAGGGTTTATTTGGTGAATTTGAATAGTTTTAACCATATATGAACATCTACCTGAAAATGGGGTACCACATCTGGATCAGCAGGACTTGCAGGAGACAGTAGAATCCTAACCAGTTGTTTGGGTGATCATTTCTCCTAAAGAAAACACAGATTGAACCTATTCCTCCAGATCCTTGAGTGGCATCTGAGCCTGTTGAAACAAAGATGGAGTAATTGCCTTCACCTCTTCCCATTGGCTCCTGCAAGTCCTGATTCTGAAAGAATAGCAAATCCTTCTCATTAAAGCCAGAGAGACAGTAAACTGGACCACATAGGAATGAGGACACTCTATATTTTTCAAGCATAGAAATAAATAAGCATATTTGAACTAGCATGCTGGACATGATGAGATTTTAAATAGTCTTAAAAGTCAAGAGATAGGTCGACTCAAAAATCCTGTAGAAGGAGAGCAGGAGGAACAGGCCAGAAGTTGCCAATTAACCATCACTTCCTAGCTTGCAAGTGAGCAAGTACACAACTCACCCGATTATAATTTTCCCCTCTGTGGTAGGTTATCTTTATATTTAAATTATAGTAATTTCATCTATACTTTCTTTGACACACATAAGTTAGCATATGCATTTTGGTGTGTGATGTTTTTCCCTTTTTTGTTTGATGAACATCCTAGCTTTGAACAATTATTTCAAACACTGAATGGACTAGTATATAGTAAGAATGCTTTTGACAAGGGATGCCTTCTACAATGCTCCACCTTTCAATTACAAAGCTACCTTTGTTCTTCATTATCCTGAAATGAATGCAAATCATGACTACACACACACACACCATTTGCACTCATTTCTTTCCCCCATCAACTCCATTTGAGATGAATCCACATCATCTACATTTAAATGCAAACATATCACAGCTGATTCGAGGTACATGAATTTTCCACAGTACCCAAATATAAAAAGTACTTTTGTCAAGAAATAGTAGACGATAGGGGAAAATATTTTATCCTTGCCTACTTCCAATGCATGGTAAGGTGCCAATCTTGATTCTTCCATGCCTCTTCTATTTATCAATGGTACTATTTTAAAGTTAAAAAGATGACAAAATGAGTGCAGTGGACTTTGAAGAAATGGGATAGAAATCCTATTGATGCATTTGAACTTGGCTCTTGGAGCAAAATTCTCTCCTGAGAATACCATGGTTATTCAATAAAACTTACAAATGGATGATCAAATGACTCAAGTTAAGAGTTCTCACTCAAGGAAAAAAAATGACCAAGCTTAAATTTTCTTACTTGGGGTAAGCCTTAGGCCTATAGAGAAGTCTATTATTCTGAGAAAAGTAGAAGAGAAGCAAAATATATTAGCAAATAAACTTATATACCACTTCACAGTGCTTTACAGCCCTCAGTTTCCATCAGCTGCCATACTAAGCTATGGTTAAGACAAAGCAAAAGTCACTGTTGGGCAGCTCATGTTATGGGGATTGAGAGTCGGTCAACATCATGCTTACTCCCGTTTCACAGAAGTATGCTTATAGCAATAGCACTTAGGCTTATATACCGCTTCACAGTTCTTTACAGCCCTCTCTAAGCAGTGTACAGAGTCAGCATATTGTCCCCAACAATCTGGGTCCTCATTTTACTGACCTCGGAAGGACGAAAGGCTGAGTCAACCCGTCAGGATGCAACTCCTGGAGTGAGAGGTGACTTAGCCTGCAGTGGCTATTTTTGTAAACATGACTAATTATAGAATGCAGGCTTTTGACTAGTTTGGCCTGTTGTCTTGATCACAGGTCTTGGTCATAGGTCTGTATTCATATTACCCTCTATCTGAATGAAGACTTCTCAGCTGGAGCAGAGACGCACATCTGGATAGGACAAAAGAAAGAGCTTTCTTAGGAGAGCTCCTGGTTTCTTGCTGCCTAGAGAAGCTTTATTGAAATGGAAGAAAAACATCTGTAACCTATCCTAAGTGGAAAATGAGATGTTCCACACCGACATAGCTGTCCCTGAGCATGTTGATTCCAGCAACTCCACTATCACCTGTTCAGTTCTAATTTACAAAAGTGGAGGCATTGACAAGAGAACCTTTGAGAAGTTTGAGAAGGACCCCTCTGAGGTAATTAAAGGAACCATCAAGTATACATGAATATTGGAGAAACTGAAGGCAGTATGGGAATTTGAAGTATGCAAATGCTATGTTATTATCATTGAAGCTCACTGACATAGAGATTATATCAAAAAACATGATAACTGGTACTTTCTAAGATAACTACACTTTTCCAGCTAGTGTTCATAAATCTGAAGCAGGTATTTTCCAAGAACAGCCAATATGTGAACGTGCCATTCTGGTCTATATTCTGGTATAAAACAACTCAGTGACGATACCAGAAAAGATACAAAGAAATTGTCCCTAAAGAATCAGCACATACATTAAAAAAAAATCTAGTTACAGTTCAGATATAGGGGCTTTTATACCAGTTTCTGTCTGGAAAAGAGATAGCATGTCGGAGCCTCCCTCTAATATATCCTACATTAAAGGCCATCGTAAGGATGGCTCCAGCAAATCTATACTCTGGAATCCCTGCTTACTGAGGGATTAAAGTCTTACTTTAGAGGGATGGCATTCACTCCATAGGCATTTGCCTATGCTATCATTTGCTTTGGTTTGCTTTAAATGTTCATTAGATATTTCTATAACTTTTGGGTATGTTTGTCTTTGAATGTTTCTCCCTTTTTGTCTTTTAAATATTTTAATTTTCCATCGAGTCAAACAAACCATAGGTCAATAATTCAACAAATGGCTTGTGACATCACTAACTCCATGACTCGTGGTTAGTATGACTCATCCACTCACGCAGCAGATGTCCGTCCACAATGAAAGAACTTGACCATTGATTTGCAGTCAAGGAGCAGCGCTGCCATCCAACTGAAACCCAGTAATGTCATCAGCCAATTGGAACGAAGCAGCATTGTCGGCCAATCGAAACACTGTAGCATCATCGGCCAATCAGAGCGCAGCAACATCATCGGTCAATTGGCATGCAACAGTGTTGCCCACCAATCAGAGTGCAGCAATGTTGTCGGCCAATCACGATATATCACTAGATAGATAGATAGATAGATAGATAGATAGATAGATAGATAGATAGATAGATAGATAGATAGATAGATAGAT
>JANHGC010001204.1:154788-168707 GCA_027560395.1 Boaedon fuliginosus
TTCTTTCTTTCTTTCTTTCTTTCTTTCTTTCTTTCTTTCTTTCTTTCTTTCTTTCTTTCTTTCTTTCTTTCTTTTTGCTTTGTTTTCTTTTATAACTTAACCCTGCTTTGGACCTCCAGAGTAACAGATTCAAAACGGAGGTCGAAAATAAAAATCCAACATCGCTTTTGCTCCGTTTTGAATTATCCTGCCCTGTTGAGGTTTCAGCCAAATGTGATGTGCACCCTTATCTCCGGACCTCTTCGGCGGCAGCAACAATTTTTATAGCTGAAGTTAGTCATATCTCTGATCTCTGATCTCAGTTGGAAGTCATCCAGAAAGAGGAACCTGTGTCCATTGTCTCCCCGCCCCCCCCCACCTTTGAAACGAGATTCTTTTTGGGTTATGTTACCAAGTACGAATACAATACTCTACATATAAAACAGGTGTTTCTAGGTGTTCAAAAAGATGGTAAAAATCCTAAGCAGAATGATACAAAATAGAATCAGAGACGCTAAGACAGCAAAGATGTAACTTAACTCTAGGAAAACCTATGAATTTCTCTGCAAAAAAATCTTCTGCATGAAGCCGATCTGAACAGACTTCCTTCAAAGCCCATGTCAGGCTAGTACATTTGTAATCCATCACAGCTGGTTTCTCCACAATAAAAGATACATAAAAATTGTTTCTTCTTCTTTTCCTTCCAAAGTTGCACTTTTGTATTCTTTGTTTCACTCACATACACTTCTGTTTCTCGGCGACTTGGGAGATTGATTGTAAAACGCTCCCTTTATAACAGATCATCTAGCTCCGTTTAGAATTTCAGCTTTAAAACCAAAGTGCCACTTTTATTTTTGAAATGCAAAAATATAGAGTTAAAAACAAACATTCTGTCAGTCTTACACACGTTCAACACACTATGTTAAAAGTAAATTCAGTACTCTGTTCAAAAGAGTCTTCATTGTAAAAAATTCTGGTTGTGTATCATTTTCAGTAATGTTAAAAAAACAGCCACGGAAATATTCATGCCTTTGACAGATATGCAAAGAGTGATTTTAAATGTTCTCTGTAAAATATGACTGATTGCATTTACTTTTTAATCAGGGCTTATAAATGACCATCTAAAATTTTATGTCACATCGGGGAAGTAGGAGCAGGTTACTCCGTTTATTCTAATATTTCTGTACAAAATTAAATTAAATTCCATCTCACTGAATCTGTTGGAAAGGCAAATTTCTATTGCTCTATGTTTTACATACTATATACGCTGTACATTTCAAAAAGAAACATTCAAGTGTTAAGGACATTTATTTCCTATTCGTAATGTACAAGTAAAAAAATCAGCATGTTTTAATTCAGCCTGTGACTCAAACCGGTAACTATTCAACATACTGCCACAGATTGTAATCAGCTAGTTTTAAAACCCACAGAAGTACCTTTCACTCCTAGTAAGTTTCCACTTTGGAATAATTCTAAAATGTTATTATCCAAGTTTATTAGGGCAGTAATTAGGGATGAGCAGGCTTTGTTAATTTTGGTTTCTGCTATGTTCAAAAATCTGTAAAGCTTAGTTCTTTATTAAGAAAACACTGAATGTGGAGACATGTCAAATTAAAAAAAGGATGCAAAAGATATTGTTACACATTGAGACCAGTGAAAAGTCATTTGTTTTACTATTCTCAGCATGTTGATAAAGATGCATGTGCGCGCGCGCACACACACACACACACACACACACACAGAGCCCTAAGTCAGCATTACAACTTTATTTGTATACCTAGCAATTCCATACTCAGAAATTTAGATCTGCATTTTTTAACGTCTAAACAACTGGGTCTTTCTCTTATACTCAAACTATTTATGTCTGTAATTTCTTCTCTTGCATTTGCAAAGGAATGTCTCAGGGCAACGCATTTCTGCTGCAAGATGCCCCCCTCCCCAATAAGCAGAAAAGGAAATCTATTTAGAACTTCTGCAATTCACATTATCCCCCATTAGCAATCATGTATGCGTGAGAGACAGAAAGGGAGGGATCTAGATACCTAAAAGTAAGGCTCCCTTTTCATTTGTTCTTATTTCATCATTTTTAAGAAGGCTACCTCTGCCTTCGATTTAGCAGAGGGAATTTGCAGGAAATATAGTTTTGTTTAGTTTTCAATAACGTCGTTTACACAAAAATATGCCAGGACAATTCACAACAGTAATAGTCCCACCATTACAATATTCTCATAATGTGCAATAAAATAAGAACCATCTCAAACTCAAATGAACAATCCAAGGACAACATATAGCAACAATTTCTTAAGTACAAGAATCAACTTATCTTTAGGGGATTCCTAAAATACAACATACATGCCAGAGGATGCCAGAAATGAAAAGGACTTCTCTTGATATTATCAAAGCTTCATATCCAGACATTTCAAGTTCTGTTCTGAACTGTATTCACAGTGTAATATACAAGGCAAAAGTTGTATGATAAAATCTACTGTGTCAGATGGGCTGGCTGTATATTTTGTTTCCAACCACCTATAGTATAAACCCAAACACAGCATATCTCTTGCACCTAATATTTAGAAATATGTTGCATGTGAACATAAATATTCAGTTTAATTTAGTTGTAACAGAAACTGTTGATACTGACTGAATAGCAATTTTGCAATGCCTCTTTTGATAGTGGTACAGATCACCTCATTGGCATAGGACAGGGATGTCAAACTCGATTTCATCGAGGGACACATCAGTATTGTTTTGACCTGTGGGGGGCATGGCCAGCTAGATGCCACTCGTGTTGGGGGCTCCTGTGGTGGCTCGAGCACTCTGTCAGGGAAAACAGGCACCTGAGCTCTGTTCTCAGCTGCGACGGCCTCCTGCAACCCTCTGCCAGAGAAAACAGAGCTTGGGAATGCCGCCCATGGCCCTTGCAAGCTCCATTTTTTGTTGTGACAGGCTCCTTCAACCCTCTGCCAACTAAAATGGAACTCAGGAGGGTCACATGCAGCCCTCCCAAGCTCCATTTTGGCAGAGGCACTGCAGACTGGTCCTTCGCTGTTTCCAGGGCAGCCCCACGGACCAGATCATGCCAGATCCGGCCCCTGGGCCTTGAGTTTGACCCCATTGGAATAGGAGATTAAAAACTACTGCTAGGTATTGTTCTAGTTCTGATCTCCACTGAATGATATCAGTTCTCTGATATCAGTCAAAAGCATTGCCAGAGTATATGTTGCTTTATATTGTATCTAGTCAGGGCATTGAGCTGCCAGGTTTTGGCATTTCCCAGACCTATCTAAAGAAGCCAGGGATGGAACCCAAGACCCATTACACATAAGCATGTGCTTGTTTATAGACTAGATTGGGAAGTCTCAAAAACTTTCAAGGAGAAGGCAACAGAAAGTCACCTCCATACACTTGCAAAGAACATAAACATGTCCTTCATGTTGGAACAAATATCAGGATCTAGCCCCATTTAGTTGATCATGAAAAAAGGTTAAAAATGGGAAACTCCTAGGAAATCCAGGATGTTGAAAAATATTTCAAAGATGACAATGGCAAACCACTTTTAAGAAAATGGCATAGATGTATCCATCAAGCCATCAGAAATTGAGCTTAACTTTAGAATATAAACTGAGATCAAACTCCTTAATGACACTGATGATGTTACCTAGTTTGGGGAAGGAAACATCTGCCAGAAAACAACCAAGCTCAGAGAGAACCAAGAACCCCTCATTTCAACCCTGAGATTCTCCTTTAATGTCTGGAGCTTAACTCAAAATCATTTTATTTTATATGCTATTGCTGAGCTATGTCTGTTCCTCTGTTGCACATGGTATTTGGATTACAGTTGCATAATATGCTGGTGATATACCATCTTATAGTCATATCTCTTGATTGTGATGCCCCATCTTGTCCTTTTCTCTAACTCTGGAACTTGCTTGCTTTTGAGGTTTGGCAAAGCTTTGCGTCTAACACATGTGTAATACAAAGCAAAGAATTTTTAAAAGACACTTTCTGAAGAGTGTACAAAAGCATATTTAGTCTAGACAGTTGCAAATGTATGATACGCAGAAACACATGCACACGGAGCATTTTCTTGCATTTAACTCCTGCACTAAAAGGAGAAAAAGTAAGACCATGGTGCAAATTATACAAATGTTTTAAGGAACTGAAAAGTTTATTTCACTTCCAATTAGAACAACTTAGGCAGCACAATACTATATATCTACTGAATTGGGAACATGCTTGACTAAACAAAGAGGAACTTTCTTCTTAGCCTACATATCCAAGACTGTATTAAGGCTACTGTCATTACTGAACCTGTACAAATTTGAATCTCACTCTTTCAGATTGCTCTATGAAGCCAATTGGATTTTTGCCTGGGCTGATTTATTTTCCAGACATAGGAAACACTAATTAGGCAATAAAAACATTTATTTTCTAAATGGAGACTGAACATATTCATCATTTAATTGAGGTAAACAAAGAAATGTATTAAATCATTACAGATTTCTAACTATCTATTCTGTTAATTTGTACACTGCATACAATCCAAAGATCGGCAAATCTAAAAATAGAGCCAGTTCTTTACATCAGAAAACACTCCAAAGCTTCTGATTGACATGGAATTTCATCCAATGTGGAATTCTCTGAAGTCCCACCTCTTTTCAATAGTTCATTGTAACTACCATTTTGACTTTTTTGTTGACACTTCCTGTGGGTGCTACTGAGATACGCCAATCAATTTTAAGCCATCCTAACTACTACTGGGAACTTGAATTATTTTAGTCTCCTTCTTCTGTTACCATAGAAGTGTGATGTCTACCTTCATCAGGTACCCTACTTTTTATATCTATATCATTTATACTTATTTATTCTATCACTTCTCACCTCTCATCTATCTATCTGTCTGTCTGTCTGTCTGTCTGTCTCTCTCTCTCTCTCTCTCTCTCCATCCTCAAATATGTGCACATCTATTGTTTCACCAACCAGTTCAAAAATATTCCACCAATTAACACAAAGGTTTGTCAAAAACTAATCTGTCCCAATTTTGAGGGCTGGGTAGGAGAAGAACGGGACCAAAATAAATATCACTCCAGGATACTCCATATTTCTTTGTTGGAGCAATGTTTAAGAGATAGCATATTAAATGCAACTCAGTTCCAAATTGTTCCTTCTCATCTGTTTTTGTCAAACTAAATTATTTATTGATGTTTAAGATTTCCCCCAAGATGCATTTCAGGCTGCAGTGCATTTCAGGCATTCCTTAGTTATAATTAGAGACTGAAGCTAGAGTCATGAAATTCAAATTTAAGGCTATAATTCAGAAAGATAGTAGGGGGCTTTGGAAACAAAGCATAAATAATTTGAAGAGATAGGAATCCTTATGCCTCTGTAAAGCTGCTGGATAGACAGAGCAGTGGATGTTCATTTCGGATTTTGTTCCATAGTCACGTCACTTAATGCCTTCCATTTTTCTGGCTCTTGAGTATTCTTCTTGCTGAAATGCCATCTAATAATTGTTATGAAATGTTCAGCTGGGGTTCAAACATCTCTTGTTGAGTCTGAGGCTGAACTTCAGCGCCCACGAGCTCTTGCAACTAGCCAGTGATGAGAGATGTTTGCAGGTATAATTATCCATCTTATTATGTCTTCAAAAAGAGTCACCCATTTTATCCAGACCGCAGCAAAAAAGATAATTAAGACAGCAATATTTTTACATGCATGAAATCCATGTAACATGCATTAAAAAGGGGCAGGGCAACAATGTTGTAGTGACAGTGGACTCGGTTCCCAAGACATCCATGGGCTGTACGTTTAATGAAACTTGGAATACTTCTATAGAGAAGTAAAAAGTTTTCAAAGGTTTCAAATAACTCAGAACAATATTTTAGACAAAAAAATGTGGTTCCATTTGTTCATTATTTTTTCTAGCATGTTAGGTTTTTTGTTTTTTTTTTCAAATTGGCATCCTTTAAATGTGTTGGCATCGTAACTTCTATAAATCTGAGCTGGTATGTCTGGTAAGAGACAAGTTTGAACTACATGGTTCCAACACATCTGGAAGATTCTACAACACAGAAGACTACCCTAGGGGAATGCATAAACATAGAATAATAGGGTTGGAAGGGACCTTGGGGGTCTACTAGTACAGGAGACACGGTACCATTCTAGACAAATGGCTGTCCAATTTCTTCTTGAAAACCTCCAGTGAGTGGAGCACCCAAAACTTCCAGAAGCAAGCTCTTCTACTGATTAATTGTTCTTACTATCAGGAAATGAGGTGTTCCATTATCTGATCCCCAAATTTCAAGAATGATATTCTCAACCTTATTTTAACCATTTTGTCTTAATCAAGTTCGTACTATATGGAACATCAAAAATATAAAATGAGCATTGGTAGTCACCTTCAGCCTTAGCGTTAAAAATTTGTCACAAATAAGTTTTATGAAAATGATGAAGAGCTTGTCACGCATATTATGTTTTGTTACTTTTTGACAAGAGAAAATATTTAATACCATTATTCCCCCAACACACACACACACACATCTCTGAATATTAGTGTGAGTGTCACAAATAATTAAATGCTTACAACTAAGAAACATCTTTAGACATCTTGACAGTACATATTAAGAGGTGTTCTTAGGGAAAACTGCCAAGTGGAGTCTTATTTGTGATATTAAACAATGCATTTTTATGAAGTGGGTTCTATATCTCTCACCATCTTGATGGAAAAACAAAATACAGCTTCGGTATGCAAAACTATGAAATGTGGAATAATTTGGAGGCAGGCACCATACATCCAGTTTCCTGGACATTTAAAACGTTGTTCTTATGTATAGCTTGAGAAGGATTGCAACTAACCACATGCTCAATTTCAGAGCAGATTCATTGATCTGGGATCAATGAGGGGAAAATGGTCACTTTAAACAAGGTAAAAGGATAATGCGTGGGCTGCAATCCAGGAAACAGGAACTATGAGAAACTCCTTCCCTTCTCATAGCCAGCCAGCAACAGGGTAGTCTCACTTAAGCATTAGACATCCCTTGCCAAATCCCAGACATACAGCTGTAGGGATAGTGTTCCACCCACAGATATACTGTACCCACCCACAGATATATTGTACTCTGTTTCTACTCCCTAGAGGGAAATGCAGCACTATTAAAGAATTGCTATTACACACAATTGAGAAGAAATGACACGAGCATGGATGAACTAGTAAGAAACATATGTATTATAGTTGAGAGAGTAAGTTTTAAGGTTCAATTAGTAATCATGCTGACTATATTAAAAATGTTTTCGGAATCTACATTTCATCATAGGCTGCGGAATACTTTCTGTCTTTAATATTTTAATTTCCTGTGTTCTCACTGTATCTGCCCTGAATCTTTCCTTAATCTCTCTCTCTCTCTCTCTGTTTTTTTCTCTTGCTTTTGTCCCAGACCATTGGTACATCAACTGGATAAATTTGTAGACCAAGATAGCTTTTCTTCTGGCTTGGCCAAGGCCAAAAGTCAGCACAAAAGTTCTGAATGTGGATGCAGCAATGACTTTCACAATCAAGTGTGATGTGGCACTTTATTCATTTATTTATTTATTTATTTTATTTGTACCCTGCCTCATCTCCCTCCTATTATTTTAAGCATTAAAATTGTTAATGCTTAAATCACTTTAAGCATTAACAATTTTGTTACATTTTTGGTTGTTGTTGTTTTTTTTTTTTTGCTCTTCATAGTTTCCTTGTGATGTTGATGTATGAATATTAAACCCTGCTTTGTTTTGGGATACAATATTCCAGCCCTCCCCATGGAACAATTTTCATTAGATCTCTTTTTCTTTTTAAAAAAAAATGGAATTCCCAGATGAGGGATTAACTGTTAACAGTTATGGGAATCTGATTAACCATTGATGAGAAAATCAGGCTGTGTGAATCAACTGGGAGTTAGCCCCCTGACACTGAGTAACACTCCATTATCCACTCTTTCCTCAACACCATTCAATGTTGACCATTGTGATATAATCGCTGGAGAATGCTATGTGGATTCATTGCTCTGAGAAAATCCAATAAATCCAAGGCACAGCCTTAGACTTTGCATAGTTTTGCAGAAATGGTTTTGGAACTGCTGAAAGATTTTCCCACTTTTTCCAAGAGTCTTTGAGGAAATGACTCTTCCATTTACAACTAGTTTTAATCTCAGTTGTCTTTAGTGGGGCTATCATTGGAGAAAGAGGGGGAAGGGGAAGAGGGGGCAGAGAGAAGGAGGGCAAGGGACAGAGAGGGACAGAGAGAGAGAGGAAAGAGAGAAAGCCAGTATAGAAAAATATTTTTTATGTGCTGGAGTGAGATTGAGGAAATTTAGATGCATCTCCCCACCGGACTGTTGGGCCCCCTCTTCATCAACCCAAATGATCCCCTCTTTTTACCATGGGAAAAAAACCATGTATGTTGCATGGAAGTCCCAGATTGTGAAACAGTAACAATATTTATGCTGCTTAGAGTCAAAATTGATTGAAGCAACATAAATATTTATGCTGCTTAGAGTCAAAATTGATTGAAGTGGCATAAAACATGCATAATAAATAAATAAAATATATTAATACCAAATTATTTTATGAGGCCTTGCCTGCATGTATTATATGGTTCTGTTCTCGCAAAAAGAGGGTTTTGCTTCAAAAGTACCTGTTTCATGTTATTTGGAAAAGAACGATAAGAATTGGGTAGACCCTGTTCCAAGTGTACTTTTCACCACGGAATTTCAACCCAACCTACCTTCAGGATTGTTGTAGGAATGAAATTGGGCTCACCATATAAGCTATTTTGAACTTCTCCAAAAAAGTTGGAGTGGACATCTATGTTTAGTTGCTGACACTTATTGGTTGCATTGACACTTCAGTATTGTGTTTTTAACTTCATATGATTTTATTGCTGAAGCTTTCTTATACATTTTGCCTTGAGATTTAAACTGAATTTAACCTGAAACTGAGTAAGCAAATGAATCCAACACTCATAAAAATATGGAAAATAAATGATGGTTAGAATAATAGAATAGACCTTGGAGGTCTTCTAGTTTAACCTCCTGCTCAAGCAGGAGACCTATACCATTTCAGAAATGGCTAATTAATCTCTTCTTCAAAATGTCCAGTGATGGAGCACCCATAACTTCTGAAGGCATGCTGCTTCACTGATAAAACTTGTCTAATTGTCGGGAAATTTTCCCTTATTTCTAGGTTGGATCTCTCCTCAATACGTTTCCATCCACTGCTGAAGTGGGTTCAAACAATCTAACCATGTAAAGACAGTATAATCTACAGCAGCCTTCATCAAGTTTCTGGAAAAATTGGGGCTACAATTCCCAAATTCTTAGTCAAGGCTGGTTCATCCAGCTTCTCCAGCAGATTCCATATTATTTTATTTCTTTAAGTGGAAATGCAAAAGATTGAACCTGGAACCATCTCTATAGAATGGACTGTGTTCTCCAACAGATCTATCAATGGGTCATAGCAGAGCTAACAGGGACCAGAAAGGAAACTGCTTCTCAGATAGCACTACCAAGCAGAAGCAAAGTGGCCAAATGGGAATGCAAAGAAAAATATTTTCAGTGAAATTTCCACCTCATTTAAATGACTATGTTTCTTGCAGAAAAAGTCAACACTGCAGAAATTCAGGAGGTCTGTTGAAAACACAGGCAGAAAGAGAGAAGAAGTGTTTAAACATTTACTATAACCTGTTCCAAGTTTATCTCATTTTATATTCTGTCCTTTGTCCTTCTGATGGCAGAAGGACACCACCTTATATAGACCTGAGGACAGATGAAGCAACGGTCTTGTTGAAATTGAATAAGTACTTAGGTGGAAGGCGATATGGAAATTTGATGCAGTCAGTCTGGATTTCCATGATGGGAAAAACAAGTTAGTACTGGGGGGGGGGGAATGGTCAAGTTAATACAGAAGCTTTCAAGCTAGAACTTGGCACAGTTTATTGAAATCTTTGGATTTTTCATGAAACACATAGTGAGTCACATTTATGGCCCTTTAAAAGGGCAATGATAGACACATTTACCCTGTAAGTAAATCCCACAGAACTTCACAAGAAATATTTAACAGAATAACTGAGTTGAAAGGGACCTTGGAGTTTGTTTCGTCCAACCCCTTGCTCAGGCAGGAAACCAGGGGTGGGTTCCTAGTGGTTCACCCCAGTTTGGGCGAACTGTTCATTCCATGAGGGCCGGTTCTAGCTAACTGTTTCTTCAGTGACAATTTGGGCCTGCCTGCCCACCCAGCCATGCATTATTCTGTCCCTTTTGTGGCCTTTTTTGAAGCACAGCTGATCAGCACAACAGTGCGTAAGCCGCCCGTCAGCTGTTCTGAACTTCTGACTCACCGGAGCTGCAGGAAATGGTAACAAGTATTCTCATTTTTCGCTAATGTAATGCATGCGCGCAGTGATCACCGAACCAGTTGTTATGCTGGTAGAAACCCACCCCTGCAGGAAACCCTATACCATTTCAGACAAATGGTTGTACAATCTCTTCTTTAAAATCTCCAGTGTTGAAGTACCCACAACTTCTGGAGGCAAGTCATTCCCCTGATTAATTGTTCTAACTGTCAGGAACTATGTCTTTAGTTCTAGGTTGCTTCTCTCCCTGATTACTTTCTATCCATTGCTTCTTTCTACAGCTTCTACCATGTATTTTATGCAGCAATTCTTACAAATTTGTAGAGCAACCTAGTGGATAAATTTGTGTTCAATCACCTTGAGGGTGAACGAATAGCTATTCCTTTTGTCGCCTTATTATTTTTTTTAAACAATTTTACCTAATTTTAATTTTACTCTGATCTCCTAATGAAATATGGGCAGACGTTGTAGGAAAATATCTCCGCTAGAATTTTAAAAAATAATATACCTGCAATGGGTTAGAGATTGGGAAGGGGAATCAGGCCATTGTGTTCTTCCATGAGCATAAAATAAATTAGGAAAGACTGACACATTTTTTACGTATTGCGCTCTTTCGCTTGGAGTCGACTCAATCGCATTGTTAATATGACTGTGACAAGAGACAGAATAAGGGAAAGATACACACTGTACATCTAACTATCACAGCTGTTTACGGAAGTAAATAATTTCAATAGGTCCTTTGGTGATGCTCAAACAGCACATGTTGAAGTCACCGCGGTAGACAGATTTCTCCCTATCCCGCAGATTGATACAAATTCCCAGAACACATATAGCTTTTTTTTTACTTAGCACCAGATTCTTTTACACCTTTATTTGGGGCTACTCAATATATATTTCACCTTTCCTGTTTTGAATGAGATAAGAGGATCCTTCCTGTCTGCCATAACTCTCCTTTTTATGACTCCGTTCTACCTATTTGGCCATGTTTGTCAACACTGCCATTTAAATTCCACGGGGGGCTGGCATGCTTTGTCTCTTTTTGAATCCCAAATTGGTATTTTGTGTCTATAAAAAAAAAAAAATCCCAGCTATTTCCTTTAAAACAAAAATCTCATTCACCTTGTGGATAGAAATGAAAGGAACCCTTTATAAATTCTCAAATCTGCCCACAGATAAAGGCAAACATTTACCACTATAGTATAACTAAGTATTTTTTTTAAAAAAGCAATAATTGAACAGAACAAATCCTCCACCTAAATGTTACGATCAAAAAGACTGTGAATATGCAGTATGTAGCTTTTGATTTTTACATTCTACTGCTTTTAGTTCAATCCTAAGCATTCATTTCTTTTTCTTTTTTTCCTTCTTCATTCTCTACAGTTACACGAAGAGCTGAAATCACCCTGTGGATTTTGATGGATGTAATTATTTTCATTAAAATCACAAACAGCACGATATTCCTTTTCCAAGGCAAACTGTAAAGGAATCTTATAGAAACAAGCCAAATATTCTAAGTAGGAATGTACTTGGAGCATATTTAATAGCATTTTCTTATAATAGTAAAAAAAAAAAAAAAATACCAGTTACCAGTCTTCACCATTTAACTTCAGTATTTCAAGGGGTGGGATGAGAATTTATTTGGTTCTCTCCCGCCCCACAAATCAAATAACTAGTAACAAAATCCAGAAAACAGATCCCAGGGAAAACTAGGCCTTGCCTGTTTACATACACAAACTCCAGCAAACAGTTTTTTTCAATTAAATTAGTCTTTGGAGGGTGATCTAGGAAGAGCCAAGAGCTTCTTAAAAATCTTATTGCTTCTCATATATGCCACCTGGGGCTACGGCCTGGTTCTTTTGCAGTAAAAAAAAAAAAAGTTTCTGTGGTGGCTGTCGTTCTTTTCTGACATGCCCAGGTTTAATGGTTATTTGAGATGGATTGTGTTATTTCCACACATTCAGCGGCCCTGCTTTTCCATAACCATTTATGGTAGAAGACGGCACCTATTGCGGTCCCTTTTGCATCGTGAACAACTTTAATAAGGTAGAGTATCATTAGATGATAGCAGTTTTATATTGAATGCAAGGAGGAAATATAGACATTTACCCAGCAAAGAGCCAGAAAGAGAAATAATAGATGCAATATACAGAGATGAATTTCCATTAATACAATCGAAAAGCAGCTTTAAAATGCTACAACTTTTTTCTTCAGGGGGTTTTTTCTCCCCCCTCTCTCCCCCAATAAAGTTGAACAATGCTGTTTATCATCACAAGGAGCATAAAAGAAAGAAGGTGTTTTTGTTACACGTTTTACTCACGAGGAAGTCTTCCTGCAAAGCTGTTGGCTGTCACCCTGCATGAACGCCGTTGCTTCCTAATGGAAAATACTATCGGAATAAACTTTGGAGCAGCCCTTGAAAACAAGGGACAAAATCAGCTAGGACTGGAATAAAAAAAAAAAAACCTCTTCTAACCAGAGAGCCAAGCAGCCCGTCTTGGAAAGTAACTTGCTTCCCCTGCCTTTTCTCCAGTTGGTAATGCAAGTACAAGCATGCTAGGATGTCTTCTTTTTAACATAAGGGCTCCTTCAATTGAGGGGTGGGAGGGAAGAGAAGAGAGTCATTTTATTCTATAACAAAAGAACAATTTCTAATTATGCCTTGCTGTTTTAAGATGTGGGTTTTTCTTTTTGCCTTCTTTTGTTTGCCGTGCGTTAGAAAGATCACTAATGCTTCATTTCTTTTATAGGTTGGCTCTTCCTTTATATGCTTTTGCTTGTGGGGTTTGGGAGAAGGACAAGTATCACCTGTGTCCAAGAAGGAGCGAAGAGAGTTGTTTACAGTTATTTACAGGTTGGTTATCTTAGAAGAAGGTAGACGTAGCTCTGATCAGTTTTATTTGGCCATGCTAAACAGCCAAACAACCGTCATAGACAGTTTTTTCATTATGTTTGAAAAGCTAGCCATCATTGGGCCTTTTTCTTTTCTATTTTCCCCAAAACTAAAAATACAGTATGTTTCTTTAAAAAAAGAAAGAAAGATTTACTTCTCCTGTTAGAAACTTTTTATACCCAGAGAGAATTTTGGTTTTATTTTCATTTTTTTAGCTTGACAAACAAAATGTAATTTTCATCAAACTATTGTTCCAAAAAGTGCTTTTCAAAAATCACCTGGATTTTCTTGGAGTTTTTCCCCCTTGAAAATGTTTCGCTTCTCATCCAAGAAGCTTTTTCAATTGTGGCTAAAGGTATTTGTATTTTGTAAGCTGACCTGAGTTATTGAGAATGAGTCGGTTGCCATATAAATCAGATAGATAGATGGATAGATGATAGATAGTCTGTTTCCCTGAAAATATGACCTCACCTAAAAGTAAGATCTAGCTTCATTTTTACACGTTCACTCAATATACATATGCCCCTAACTAATAGATTAGGCAGTGGGTGACAGCCACCAAAAATAAAACCTGGTGCCTTTTTTGGTGGCAAAAAAATGTAAGACAGGATCTTATTTTCAGGGAAACACGGTAGGTAGGTAGGTAGGTAGGTAGGTAGGTAG
>JANHGC010001204.1:199112-211318 GCA_027560395.1 Boaedon fuliginosus
AGTGGCATGGCAGCTATCCATTGGATCAGAATGCTTGCAGAACACCACAAAGATTTCGACGTCAATCACGCACAGCGCGTGTTTGACAGGCGATCGGGAAGCTTGCCCACAAAGTGGGTAACCAGCGAACTGGTAGGAACCCATCCCTGAGTATGTTCCAAGCCTGCGAATTCAGATCTAGGAAGAGCTTTATGGCAAGAGCAAACATTCTTGAAGGTACACAAGAACAAAATTGAATTTAAAAGATGGAGGAAGGAGACCATTGAGCAAGGAATAATGTTAAAGTAGGATATGGTTGAAGGATCTGACCTCCTTGATACTACTTGAAGTACCCTGAATAGGTTGGGAATTAGAGTGCCTAAATGTAAAACTAATCTGCTCAAGTTGAGACTCTTAGTAGATAACAAAATACTATAGGAGAGACACAGAGCATGGCCCATCTACTGATATGTCAGTTTCTATCAGAAATATGTACAGATCACTTATTTTTGCCCAATGACAAAGCCAAGGAAGTGACCTAATTCTGGCAGTTTAAAGTTTGATCCAGACATGGAATAATAATAATAATAAGATCTTTATGGATGAGGGACAGCTTCAACTATAAACTTCCATTCTCAGGTCGACCATCAGGTTCTGGATCAGCTTTGCATTTATTGACACTATAGTCTGGATTTAATGGATTACAGGAGGACTTTTATATGGTATAAAGGTATATAAAGGTATACCAGATCCAGCATTCTATGGGAAAGTTCCCAGTCCCATTGAGTGGGCATGGATTTCTACTTGAACATTTTGCCTCAATGGCACCACTACATGAGCCGCAGTGGTACAGAGGTTATAATGCAGTAGTGCAGGCTACTTCTATTGACTGCCAGCTTCCTGCAATTTGGCAGTTCAAATCTCAGCCTCAGGTTGACTCAGCCTTCCGTCCTTCCGAGGTCAGTAAAATGAGGACCCAGATTGTTGGGAGCTATATGCTGACTCTGTAAACCATTTAGAGAGGGCTATGAAGCACTGTGAAGTGGTATATAAGTCTAAGTGCTATTGCTGCTATTGCTACCTCTGAAATGTCTCCTACTAAACTGATCTCCACAGCCAAATATGTAGAAGAGACTGGATTTCTTCATATGATCCTACATGGTCGTACAACACCTGTTTATTTGTTATATATTACTAATGTATCTACCATGAAGATTTACTATTATTTTCCCCTAACCTGCAGTGTTTTTAGCAGTAAAACAAAGAAGGAAAGGAGAACCCTGCTAAGTGGGAAGGTTTTTGCATGGTAGCTGACTGGCAGTTCAGAGCATCTGCTTAGAGCAATAAAAGTGGTATCGCAAGATGGAGATTAAAGAAATTTACTTGTCAAAATACAACTCTGTTTGGTTACCTCTGTCCATGGGACAGTTTTAGTAAACTGTCAATCAGTGGCTCGCTAAATAACCTCTCCAAAGCATAATCTACTTTTGCAGAGGATATCGGTATGCCAATCATTTATTGAATCAAAGCCAAATTTGAAGCTGAGCAAAGCTCACTTTGTCAATCACTCCTTGGTATTATTTCTAGTAACCACCTGACAGCTTTTAACTTTCTTCATTTCTATTCGATGCAGTTTAGTTAAGAATCTTGCATTTTTTTCAATTGGCCTCATTTTATGATTGGTAACTAAGCAACTAATATGTTATTGTATATGTTAATACTGGGTGCAAGAGCTTCCTTGACCATTCCCTCATTGTTGTGAGCAAATTATTTTCCTTTGAGTTGCTAAATAGCAGATCTAGCAGAAACAATGATTTAATTATGGGTTGTCCTGTTGTTTCTATCTATAAACACTTTTGGCACTGCTTAAAAATAAACACTGGCAAATAGATACTGTGTGATTTTTTAACTCATGAGAGAGTACCCTGGAACATCATTGCTAAAGATACAGAGGAGGAGAATTGAAATGGCAAGAAAATAGTTGGGGGGTGTTGAAGCAAGAGAAGGAGATGAACATTTGAAAGCAAAATAAAGTTCAGACTCAAACTTTGCTTGTATTTGATGTATTTGCCACCATCTGGTAAAACGTAAGAGTGGGGAAGCAAAGCCATTCCTGTCTTCATGGATTAATACAGTATTTTTTTTTTAAAGCAAGGCATCAATGAGAGATCACATCTTTCGAAAAACAAAATGTTTTAAACATACAAAAAGATTTAGTTACACTATCCTACTCTATGGTAGAACGTGTGAAATGCACTAACATGCCAGGTCTGGCAAAGATGTTGGGTAGATGCATCACACCCAGAAAATATGAGGCTGGAGAAGGATGACCTAGATTTACAAGAATAAATAGTTCACTGGTGCTGAAAGTAGTTTTCTCATACCAACAATCTTTTAATGGGAGGGTGATACCGGGCTACAATTTGTGATGGAAGTCAAATAGATGCAGTTTCTAACTTCTTAACAAAGGATCAGATAGGTAGTGAGAAAGGGAAAGCTCTCTCTCCCTCACTCACCTAGAAAGAAAACAGCAGTCAGAATACATATTTTTGGTTTAATGGAGAAATAGGCTAGCCTGGTATGAAATACTTCCAATAATTTAAGTACGGGTCCATCATGTAAATTAGGGATAAAAGTAAAGCTTTCCCCTGTCCAGTTGTGTCCGATTCTAAGCAGTGATGCTCATCTCTGTTTCTTAGCTGTGGGAGCCAGTGTTGTCCAACGGCACTTCTATGGTCGTATGGTGAGTATGACTATATACTGAGATGCCTGTTACCTTCCCACTCAAGTGGTACCTATTCATCTACTTGCATTTGCATGCTTTTGAACTGTTAGGTAGGCAGGAGCTGGAACAAGTAATGGGAGCTCACCCGGTTGCAGAGTGCTTGGGTCTCAAACCCGGTGTCAGCTTTCCAGCTGATAAGCTCAGTGTCTTTAACCTCTGAGCCACCCACCACCACCCCTGTAAATTAAGGAGTCTTGAGAAAATGAGGACCACATTGGCCTGCCTTGGCTTTCTGATCAGGCCTCATTTTACTATGAAACTTGGCAACCATTCAGAAAGGCAGCTTAATGCAAACTACTTCATTCTTTAGAAATTCTCACCACGTAAGTCTTCAAGGAGAGTCATCGGTGATTGATTTGTCCCACTGCCCACCCTTGAGCCCAATCCAGGCTTTCCAACTTTGGTTCTTTCCATATATCTTTGCTTGCATGGCTCTTTGCTTTTGTGGGATGGGCGGGGGGGAGTTAATCACATTTCTTTCTTTTTTTATTTTCTATTGGAAGCACAGATTTGTGCTATTTATACAATCTGACAAGTTTAGAAAAGGTTTATTAACCCCCAACTGCTTCCACAAGTTGGCACAGATTGTCAGTCTTGGCGGCAAGGATACGCGGGACTGCCAGCGCCTGGTGCTTAGCTAGCACAGTTCAGGCATCCTAGCTGTGCAGGGGAAACCCACATAGCACCCACCTACGTAACACCTGCGCTGCAAATCAGGCGGCCACCCGTTGCAAAGGAACCAAGATCTACAGGATCATAAATATTATAGCAATAAGGAGGAGGCAGGGTCAAAAAAGCAGAGCAACTTAAAATGAAAAAAACAACAACAACCCCACAGTTCTGTTCCCAAGCAGTTTTCCTTCTCAGTCATGTGAATATATTTAAAAAGTAAGGATTTGTCCCACTTTAAAAAAATATCTGTCAGTTTCATATTTCTTGCAGCAAACAAAATCTAAATCATATCTCAACTTCCAAAGAAGGAAGATAGAACTACATGGTGTATGGAGATGTTCAGGGGAGGGCTATGATGTATATTGCAATACATTTGCATGGTGACATAATGATACATGTGGCACCATTGTGGCTTCTATTTGACACCAGAATAAGAATTTCCAGAATAAGAAGTTTCCTTCACTATGTTGTGGGGTCCTTGGTGCTCTCTGAGCTTGGTGGTGGTTTTTTTTTTTGCAGACCTTTCATTACCAAACAAAGTAACATCTTGAGTGCTGCTGTAGGACTGATACATACAACCCTAACCCTATAGTTCAACCCAGAAATAAAAATATTCTCTTCTATAGGTCCAACTTGCTATCTAGCAAGTCACTTTTCAGATCTCCTTAGAAATACATTCAGGATACCGTCAAGACCCTTTCTATATCAAATGAATGTATTCCCCTACCACCTCTTGCTTTTAAACCACCACAGAAACTTAAGACAGCATTGTTTAAAAACTTTTCATCTGCATTACAGAAAGGGGCAGAGGTCTGAAAAGAAATATGAAGTATACTACCATAATCCCCACAAATTCAGTCCCGATGAGGATTCTGCTTCCAAAGGCCATTTATCATAGAATGTGGGAAATGGAGAAGACCTTTGAGCTCATCTAATTCCAACCCTCTGTGCAAAATAGATAATGTAGGATATCCACAACAAATGCCAGATTGGTTATCCCTAGCAGATGGCTGCTATTAAGGAAGTTCAGTTGGTCTAGCTCCCAGTTCACATGTAGGTCTGACTGTTCAACAGTAAAACGTGTTGGGTAATATGACCTGTTACCTTGGCTCCAGAAAGAGAAGCCAAACCAGATGTTTGAGTGACTACCAGGAACAGCAATAATGAACAAAAAAGGGGTAAAGATGGGGATCTTCATCTTACATAAATAGTCTCCGTGCACACTGTCATAACCAAGCACTGTTTGGATGGACACATTATGGAATAACATAGGGCTCTGAAAGCTCATATTTGCAAAGGATTTTTTTTTAAAAAAAACATTAATTACTCTGTGCCCTAAATGGCACTTTTTCCTTCCCTTTTACATATAGATATACTGTAGCTGGGAGCTAGGCAAAATTAGGAGTTACACCAGTTGTAGCCAAATAATTAGCAAAGAGTTAAATGAAGCTTTAGTCCTCCATACTTTTCTTATGTTCGCTTCATAGATAGAAACGGGTGGGATTCAAATCTTGTAACAACCAGTTCTCTGCCTGACTGCTGGGTGGGCATGGCCATGGTGGGCGTGGCCTAGGTGGCCTCCTGCATCATGTGGGGGGAGGCGTTTTCACCCTCCCTGAGCTCCTGAGGCTTTGCTCAAGCCTCCGGGAGGGCCAAAATGGCCTCCCTCGTGCTTCGGAGGCCCTTCAGAGGCCGGAAATGGGCCTGTTTCCAGACTTCTGGAAGGCCCGTTTTTCACCCTCCCAGAGCCTCCATGCGGGCCGTGCACTTACCTGGCATCCAAAATGGGCCACATGGAGACTCCTGGGAGAGGCGGGGTGTGGTGGGAGGGCTACCCAGTTGTTGCAGCTATCAGTTTGGCGAACCAGATGTAAAATTAACATCTGGTTCGCCTGAAACCAGTCCTAATCAGCTGAATCCCACCCCTGGATAGAAATCCTAATGGATATAATCTCTACAACCAGGTCTTGGCTAGAGTTCGGCTTGGTTGCCATCTTTGCTTCTTGGATTCTGTAGGGCCCTGAACTGGAGCATAAATTTAGTTGAGGTAGAGTAATTCCTCAGACTCCAGATGAAAAAGATTCATAATTGTTGACCATCTTAATCCCTGTCCATCTCCCTGGGATTAAGACTTCAGTGTCCTCAAAGCTTAAAGTGTTCCATTCAACAATTTAACTTGTTTTTTCTTGAAAAAATATTAGTTGGTTCCATATTTCTTGCAGCAAACAAAATCTAAATCGTATCTCAACATCCAAGGAAGGAAGATAGGGCTACATGGTGTGTGGAGACATTCAGGAGAGTTATGTAGGGTTATGTAGGGTTAAATGTAGGGAGACATTTTTTTCTTTTGCAAACTACCAGGAACAGCAATAATGAGCAAAAAGGGATAAAGATTTGATTTTGTACCTACAATTTGATGGTGCCTTACTGTTAATTTTGTGCTATACAGTTGAACCCTAAAATTAATTCTTTCTCTCTGAATATTTCTTTGCCACCTGGCTTTCTAAAATGTTCAGAGAAAAGGAGAAAGAGAAAAGGAAGGGAAAATAGAAATAAAAAACCTGTAAAAACAAAACAAAACAGAGAGATTAAAAAGTGGCTTAATTATGTGCAAATTCCTCCTAGGTGAATTCTCTTTTGTCAGGAGCAAATTACAATGAACAGATCCAGATGGCAAAATGAGAAAAAGAGACAACCAAGAAAAAAAATAATCTGTTTTTTTGCTCCCTACGGAGCAGGACAGCACTGCTTAACCTCCTACGGACTTGTAGTAAGGCCAGTTTTTACCTCTTACCCTTGTGGCCTTCTGTCAAAATCTTGATTTGTCATTAATATTTGTTAATTTCTAGAGTTGTTGTTTTTTCAGTGTGTTTTTGATGTTCTCTAGGCCATTCGGGTAAATGAAGTTTTACAGACTTGCATTATAACACTTCTCCAAATACCCTGAAGTGTGTGATTAAAGCAATTAAGCCTGCTAAAATTACCCCTGAATATAAAGGTTCAAGACTTAGGCATGATTGTTTTCCTTCCAGTTATACAATTCTAATCAAATGCAAAGATAGGACAAAGGCAGTTTTCCCTAAACAACATAGAATTCTGAACAGAGACACTGTTATTAACACAGAGATTAATATTCCCAGCTAGAACCAGAAATGCAAGCACACCATGAGATAAAATATCTTTTTAGCGGAGAGAACTGTTTATTAAAAGCCTGCTTTTCATGGTTTCAGACCTGAAGAAAATAAATTGAAGCTCCCCATGCTAAGATTAAACAAATCGTTTAAGATCTGACCCTTAATTTAAAGGCACAGGAGTATATCTGGAAGGTTGAATTTTGGAACGGGATCATCAAGAGAGAAAGAAAAGGATACAACATTTTAGTATAAAACACTGAAGTGCTGACTGAACAACTTGTCCAACCTCAGTTGCCATACATATAACATTAGAGGTGGTTCATTCTCCTTCACCCCATACATTCATTTAAAGATCTGAATGATTATGGCATTCTGAAAATCCATACGATGGTCATGTATCTTCAGAATGCACATGCATAGGGACTGTGTGAACTGGCTTTGGTTTATTTTAATTTAAAGACCCAAGTTCATTTATTTGTTTATTCATTAAATATATCATCTGCTCATCTCCCTATCCATAATGAGCCTGGGTGACAAGTTGCCATAATAAACTTACAAAGTTGTCTTGCAGCCTTGACCATCACTTACTGTACTTAGAGAGGGTTTCCATGCATGCACCACATAGGTGTGGCCACCTTTTCTCATGCATCTAATAGCTGATGAGAGGTCTTTTCCAGCTACCGGAAATCAGGCATCAGACCAGAACTCAATGCTACACAGTTGCTTTTGACTGATTGATTGATTGATTGATTGATTATGTGCCATCAAATCAATGCTGACTTTCAGTGACCCCGTAAATAGATTTTCTCCATGACACCATTGCTTTGCTTATCTCTTAAATGTGAGAGGGACCTCTTTATTCACAAAGTAGTTTCAATGTAGCACTCAAACTTTACTTAAACAGAGCCTTCTCTCCAAGATCTGAGTAACCCAACCTGTACACAGCTCACCTTTGCTTTTGCAATAAAAAGTTGAATGACTTACAGTTTTCCTACTGGATCATAGCTACACTGTTAATTTCTTTGTTGAATACCTTGGATTGACGTACATCACATGCACTGATTGTGTTAACTCACTTTACAAACATGCTTAAGGGACTGAAGTTAAACAATGTCTTGGGACAGATTCATGTAAATGCTTTTAATGTATATTTTCATGTTCACCCTGCCCTTTTAATGACCTTACCATGGAGAGCTGGTCTATCCCTTGGGGCAAAAATGATGTAATTCAGCCCACTTAATCTCTTCCTTGTGATTAGCTTTTAAGCAAACGTATGTTACCACATATCCCAGGACATATTTAGCTACTAAACTCTTTAAGGGATAAAATGGGCTCCTTAAATAGTGTGTGTTTACTAAACACATATTTCCTAAAACACACTGTCTTTATAAAGACTTATTCTCAAAGCAGTGTGGAATTTGCAGCTTTAAGAAGTCAAAGCAAATCAATCCTACACTGTGTCCAAAGTTCAAAGAGTTTTCCTTCAATCATTTGGTTGGGAATTTTATTAGTCTTTGTAGATTAGAGAAAACTTGTGAACTTTATACACAAGAAACACCTCAATATGATGCCCTCCCAAAGTCTGTTAATGTTGGCTGTAGTTGATCCCGGGTGGAAAATATCTGAAAGGCTCTAATTTGGATGTCCTAAAATAGCATTCAATGTATATGGCTTTCTGCCAGAGACTCTTGGTGGGCCATAAATGTTTATTTTTTTTTTATCTCCCTGTACCCAAGCTGTACTGGGTACTTGAGACTTAAGAAGAGAAAGCTGAAAGGAAAAATGTTTGCTCTCTTCCTCTACCTGTGATACCACACAGAGGAAGATCAAGATCTATTCTCTCTCATTCCAGAGTACAGTACACAACATAATGGAATCAAATTACAGGAAGGCAGATGCTATCTGAATTTTAGGGGGAAAAGAACACTTCCTAGTAATAACAGCAGTTTAACAGTTCCTCTGAGAAGTGGTAGGTTTCCTTTTAGAGTTGCTAGGAGTCCATATACATTTCTTTATCTTTATGTATGCTATCTGCTCGGGATACATAATTTGGATTTCTGCACCAAGCAGTGGGTTGGATGGCGTAAATCGACTTTCAGATGAGTGTGATTGTATTAACCTGAGAAGTGGCAGTTTACTTTTCCAAAACTCCCCCATTAGTATAATACTCCTCTGTGGAATTGTGAGAAATGGTGTTTTATTTCCTAGCACTAGAAATACTTCTCGGGATTTATCCCAAAGAGATAGGGTCCATCAGACCCACCATGCTAAAAATTGCTTGAAAACTGTATTCAGCAACAGCTACCAACCTCTTAAAGGATCTCTCAGAAGAAAATTCTCAGTAGGTTTGGGCATAATCTATTTTTCTGAGTATCTTTCCACATATATATTCTGATATCTTTTGCAACATTCATGTAAACTCATCAAAAAGAAAAATAGAAAGTAGAAAAAAAGACAAGGAGAACGAAAGGAAACAAAATGAAGTGCTGGGTTTAACTGAAGGCAGAAAACCAAAAATAATTGGTACAGCACAAATGCTGAGATGGGGCTAGAATTGGAAGACTATATACATATTTTCCAATATGTAATACACATTTCCTCACTTAAAACATATACATGCTGAGCAAAATGTGCATATAAACTTGACATGGAAACAGCAAATTTTAGACAAGCAAACCAGAAACGATATTATGAGGCTGAAGTTGGAGAACTATAATGCTATAAAAATAGGGTTGCCAAGTTGATAAACAGATGAAAGAAATAATAGCCAGTAATTTACACTGCTTGCTGAAATGAAATTTTGTGAAGGGCTATAGTGACATTACAACTAACTTCTGAAATAAACCTGAAGTTGAACTCAACACACACATTCTCTTTCCATAAAGAGAAAGAGGTGGCTCTTTCAGGATGGCTGAGATTGGCATTAACATTCTGCATTTTATTATTTGTCCACCAGGATGTTGCAATTGTTGTTTACATAATTTTTATCTCACCCAACTTCACAAATTCTGTGTAGCTCAGATAAACTGCCATGAATAGCATTCAAATGTAAAATAATAGAATTAAAAACAACCTTGTTATCCCTGGTGCTTCAAACCCTCCACATCCAACACAGCACCAGGGTCTAATTTACCTTTCTAAATACTTACAATATGGGGTCTATCTAGATTTCATGAGTGACCAAATGCCACAAATAAAGTCTACTTTGAAGCCCCTCATTTGACAATCTGGAAGAAAAGAACCAGGGATCTTGCTTTCCATGATGATCACATAGCATGGGGAGATTCTACCTAGACCTCTCCTGTGCTGTAGGTGACATGCATCCATAAATCTAGGGCTGTAGGTAAAAAATCCGCACTTTGAACTGTACCTGGAATTGTGCAGCCAGTGTAGCTCCTGCAGGATAAGTGCAACATTGCTGAAGCAGCTCCTATCAGCTGCAGGTTGCAGACCTCAGATTCTCAAAGTCCATGGTTTAACTGCAGGTGGCAGCTGAAGACTTTTCCACAGAGGCATTTTATGCACCAGTTGTACCCATTTCTGAATACTCATAATGTGGTTGCCTCAGGTATGGACTATTACAATGTACTCTGTGTGCCATTGTTGAAGTTCACTTAGAAGCTGCAGCTGTCAAGCATGTAATGGCATGGACAGTTCCTTAAATCCATTTTCCCCAAGGTCTTTGACAAGGTGGGTGACAAACCCCATTGGGGAATTTTTGCTATCACAAAGTATGCTGCTCTCCTCCTCCTCCTCCTCCTCCTCCTCCTCCTCCTCCTCCTCCTCCTCCTCCTCCTCCTCCTCCTCCTCTTCCCTCTCATTATGGACTCAGATACTTTTACATACTTGATAAATAAAATAAATATGTAAATTGACAAGAAAGTACTTTGATGTTAACAGAAGATTTACCATTGTATTTTCTATCTTCATCACAAGCTGTCTTGCCCAAAGTAAAATCTCAACCAAGCATTTGGCCATTTGTAAGCATTGGGCCAGTTGAGACAAGGTTGTAATTGTCCTTGAGGCCATGAACTCACAAGGCACAAAAGTCCTATTGGTAGGACATGGAAAGTGGTAGAGAATAAACCTGGAGAGAATATCCCCTCAATGAGATCGCAAAAAAACTGAGTAGGAATTTTCTGGTAGTAGATTGGACAGTATATCAGTAGTATCCCTATCTTATCTTCTTACCCCAATCTCAGCTACAGTCACTTGCATCCAGTTCTGTGCACAACAATGCATCTGGTTATTGTCAAGGTCTTTTGCAGGAGTATCATCTCCCCCGCCCAAACCCTCCACCTGCCCTGGAGCTGAGGCTGCTGAAATATCTGAAATCCAGGTGGGCAAATTTCAGCTAGAACTACAATCCTATCTCTACATAGCCAGGTGAAAGTTATGTAAGTCAGATCAAATCACAGAGCATCAACATCTTATCACAAATAGACCTGACATTCACTAAAGGCAGCCTGAAGCCAAGATATGGATGCATCATATGGCATCCAGAAGCTAGGGAAGAGGCAACTTCATCCTTTGCTTCTGGAATATCCAGTTCAGGGCATCTAACTAGGTCCAAAAATATATTACCTGTATTTATGAAGGATCCATTGAGTTATGATTGTTTTTGCAATTTATAAATAGCACATGTTAAGAGCCATCTAAACAAGTTGCATCTTCTGACATATGGAAAATTGATGCACCTGACAAAGAAGAATTGCATTTGTTTGTTTTCTTTAAATATTCCCATTCTTTTTTCAAACTATTATTTGAACTATTAGAGAGAAAATATTCGAAGAGAGATATTCTGCATCTATCACCTCAGGTCAGTGAGATTCCCTAATCTTCCCCAAATGGGATGAATAACCCTACAGGACATCTGCTTGGATAGCTTATCTGCTATGCAGAGAAGGCAGTCCTGAAGATACCTTGGTGTCTAGCAATGTAGGGTTTTCAAGGTGAAAAGCAATGTCCAGAATTTCACTGGAAGCCTACTTCAGAGGTGGTATTCAGCCAGTTCTGACAGGTTTGGGAGAACTGCTAGTGATAATTTTGATTGGTTTGGAGAACTGGCAAATACCACCTCTGATTGGCCCCTCCCCGCCCCTTCCAGAAGTCACCATGCACCCCTGTTTGGCTGCCAGGATGCTTCAGGGAGGGTTTCTAGGCCAAAAAAGGTGTGTGTGTGTGTGTGTGTGTGTGTGTGTGTGTGTAGGGGTGGTGGTGGATTGCGGCAGCTTCCAAGTGAATTTCAAAGGCAGCTCCATGTACAGCAAATTATGGGGTCCATGGGGTAGTAATAAGAGTCATTACTGCAGTTCAGTAGAGTCTCCCTTGACCACAACACCTACTGCAACTATGCAACATATAACTAACAGTAGTTGGAAATCCAGGACAACTCCCAATTTCAGGAGAGTGCTACCTCATCCGAGTGACCGTTGGAGGTAATAAGGAACTCAAAGGTTTCTGCACAAACCAGCAGCTTCTTTCTAGGATTCTGAGAGCCACGGTGGCACAGTGGTTTGAGTGCAATACTGCAGGCTACTTCTACTGACTGCCAGCTGACTGCAATTTGGCAGTTCAAATCTCACCAGGCTCAAGGTTGACTCAGCCTTCCGTCCTTCCGAGGTGGGTAAAATGAG
>JANHGC010001204.1:216423-226819 GCA_027560395.1 Boaedon fuliginosus
AAGACAAAGGAAAAGTTACTGTGGGACAGCTCATGTTATGGGGAGTGAGTGTCGGTCAACATCGTGCTTACTCCCATTTCACAGAAGTATGCTTATAGCAATAGCACTTAGGCTTATATCCCCCTTCACAGTTCTTTGCAGCCCTCTCTAAGGTGTGTACAGAGTCAGCTTATTGCCCCCAACAATCTGGGTCCTCATTTTACCCACCTTGGAAGGATGAAAGGCTGAGTCAACCTTGAGCCGGTGGGACTTGAGCTGCCAAATTGCTGGCAATCAGCAGTTAGCAGAAGTAGCCTGCAGTGCTACACTCTAACCACTGTGCCACCATGGCTTATCTGGCCTTCTAGGCTTGTGATGAATTAAAAAGAATCCTGCTCCTTTTAGAGAGAAACATGATTTTCTTTTAACTGGATTAGGATCTATAAACGTTTCACTTCTTTCCCTCACAGGTGTTTAGATTATGTTTTGAACTGCCTCCCACCCCCACCCCCTGGCCTGTCTCCAGAAAAATAAGGAACTGTATAAATGCTATTAAAGGTATCTGCATCAACTTTCAGTGACTGTTAATCCATTGAGGCGATGACTTTTTGCTGGCCTTTGGAATTTAGGTACGTGTTGAGATGAAGGAAGTGTCAGCGAGTGATATAATTCCATGCTTTGCCATGATCTTTTTTTAAAAAAAATAGCTGGATTGATTTATGATCCCAAAGATGGGGCTCTTGTGGTGAGACCATGTGTGCCAAGTTGCATCCTGACGCCACTCTTAAAGCCAAGTTGTAAATCCTTCAGTAGTGGGGTTCTTGCTGGAACTGGATACCGCCTGTTGGAGCAGCTGGAATATTTATAATGTAGTTTCTGAAGTCATAGCGCAGAAAGAGAAGATACATAGGGAGGGAGCAGAAGGGTCCAGAAAAATTGATCAGCCAAGTTAAGTAGGGAACAAAATTGGTTAGGAAATGTGCAGGAGGCAAATAGTAAGCAGAGAACAAGTGAATAGGTGAGCTAGCTCCATTACTCTTAATGCCCCTTTGTTTATTAATTTTGGTTTAGGTGTTTTTATAGTTTTAATGTTTTAATGTTTGCTATTGATAATAATTTTAAATATTTACTGTTTAGATCTTGTTGTGTGCCACCCAGAATTATTTGAATGTGATATGAGTGGCTATATAAATTAGATAAATTAATTAAAATAATTTAAAACTAAAAATAAAACCAGAGTTGGGTAAAGCTTCAAGAAGGGGCTTTGTTTCAACAGTTCTTTGAATTTCCTTTGTAAAGCAACAAAACTTCACTTCTCAAGAGTGACAGAAACCTGCCAGGTAGTTTTGTTAACCTGTGGTGGAATGTAGTCTGGATTCCCAGGAGGGAGCAGGGGGCCTGCATTTCAGAGGACAGTTAGCAGAGCTTGGAATGTCTGGTTGGCAGAAAAAGGGTTAAAACAGCTCCTTCCTAGCAGTTCCCAGAGAATATTTATACATATGCAGAAAGATGCCTTAATCTGGCAAGATTCTGTCTATAGGTGAAGAACAATAAAGAAAAAATACTCAAATTAATACCTTGTGTTGTTCTCGATTCTTGGGTCTGACATACAGTTTCTTGGGATTCAATTTTTTTACTACCAGTTCTATGGGCATGGCTTGGTGGGCATGGCTATGCGGTCATGTGACTGGGTGGGCCACCCCTCCATGCCCTGTTTGGTGGGCATGGCTATGCGGTCATGTGACTGGGTGGGCCACCCCTCCATGCCCTGTTTTTGCCTAGAAAGCCACCACGAAGCCTCCTGGCAGCCAAATAGGGGTGCAGGGGGGCAGTGCCACACCCCCCCCACCTCCTGTGCCCTGTTTTTGGCCTAGAAAACCTCCCTGAAGCATCCTGGCAGTCAAATAGAGGCACGTTGAGATTCCTGGAAGTGGAGGGGAAGGGAGGGGTCAATCAAGGTGGTATCTGCCGGTTCTTTGAACCAATCAAAATTATTGCTACCGGTTCTCCCGAACCTGTCAGAACTGGCTGAATACCACCTCTGGTCTGACATATACTGTACATAGTCCAGATGATTTTCTCTGACCATTCTTATACTTGAAAAGGCTGCTGTAAGGAAACAGAAGTCTCTTCTGGATAGATGAAGTGTTGGGGGTTTGAGAGATTGTTGAGCTGCTAATGACCACACAAGAGGCTGTAGGCAGATGCTGTAAATATAAAGGTGTTTATTTAGAACAGTGAAGAGAGTAGAAGCAGATATCCAATGTGCATGCCTGCTCTACCACGAGCATGATAGGTAAAGATGTAGGAGAATAACTGGATTAGATGGGGTGAGGGGATCCTCTTATATAGGTGGGAGGTAACTCCTCCCCCTGTAGGTACTCAAGGTGCTTCCACCTCAAAGGTGCTTCCACCTAGTGGCACAAGAAGGCTAGCACATAAGGCACATATTTATGTGACATAAAGAGCTGGAGGATACCACTGGAGCAACATGAGTTGCCTCAGTGAGGCAATTTGACCTTCTTGACCACCTTTGCAAGGCAGGCTAAGATGACTTCTGCAGTACAGAGTATTCCAGTTGCCTTGCAGAGGGCTAGTGGTGACCAGTCAATTAGCAAAGGACAAGCAAAGAAAATGTTTCAACAGCTGGCGAAGGTTAAAAATCAAGATGGTGGCCATGGCCATGGCTACACAATCAAAGTGGGCATTGCATGCATACCATATATTTTTAAAAGGTGAGGCTTTGATTGTGTTATCAAGGAAGCCAAGTTTCTCCCTCGCTCCCTCTCCCTCTCTCTCTCTCCCTCTCCCTCCCCACTCTCTCCCCTCTCTCCCCTCTCTCTCACACACACATCCTTGAGCTGATAAATGGTTCCCTTGTGCAAAGGGAGATGCAAAATATCTGGTTTGGATTATATTTAAGTCCTTTTCCTTTAGATATCAAATTAAATGGTATAGCTTTCACTGTTTTTTTAAAAAGAGGAATGCATATTCTATTGAGGAAAATGACTAACCACTAAATCAATATTTTTAGAAGTTTATGATTTTATTTTTTAAAAAATGGGTATTAGCAAGCCTTTTCTCAAAGTCCAGATCTGATGTCTTTAGCTAGCTAAATAAAATAATCCTTAATTAACACATGCCACTGTTCAAGTCTCAAAATAGGATGTAAATACTTCAAGGCATATCTTTTTATTACACAGTCACACCAGTCAAGCTCAGTACTAGGAATAGGTAAATTTATCAGCTTTTGCTCCTCTTAAGTTTGCAAATGTGTCACTTCGCTGCACTTGATTTTTTTTAAGTAAAACTTGTATTTCTGTGCATAGTTTCCAAAGCATACACATGATTGCAATCTTGCCTAATGTAAAAATTTGAAATATATATAAATATATATATATACTCAGATATAATACATATTTTTCATAAATATATGTAATTGAGGGCAGATATTTTAAAAAATATTTCCTTCTCCCCACCTTTTTTAATTTGGAGAACTCATTCAGGAAAGAACACATTTTGAATAACAGTTAATTTTTTGTTTTAAAATGTATCATTACAGTATATATGTTTTTATGCAAATGGGAGGTGAACAATTTCCCCCCATCTCTATTTTAAGATGGATTCAGAAAAGCAGCACAAATATTATTTCATAGCTTGGAAAATATCCACCTCTTCGAAATCCAGTTTGGACACACCTATTCCACAATGTCACAAGGACTCTGATAGACTTACAACTATAATGTCTGAACATCAAAACACTTTGTTTTCCTAACTACTCTGGAAGTTACCCAGGGATGCTGGCTGCTAATTTCTCCTTCTCTGAATCCTGACAAACCGCTATGGCTGTGCACCAGTTGGAAAAACTGCTGGGGATTAGTTTCCCAGCATTACTGAAACGGGATGGCAACATTGGAGAAACTAATGGTTGGTCCTTATACAGATAGCTTCAGAAGTCCTTATGTAAACAGCCAATTAGAAACATACCAGTGAAGTGGGCTGACTCCTCAAGGGATCATTGGAAAAATTGCAAGAAAGAAAGTTTTACAAAGTCTCTGATCAACTGTACGTGGGAATATATTGGCTCTAAACAGAAGATACTTGTGTTGCTGGAATTCCTGTATTCTCAAGATGACTTCCAGCAATTCATATTGAATTTTCCACAAATCTTGTTAAAGACCACTCTGTAAGAATCATGCTAGATTTTTTTTTTTTTAAATCCCTTTTGGTTTTAGTCAGAGATTGGGTTACTTGTATTTGACACTTATCTAGCATACTGGATGAAGGGAGCTATTTGTCTGTTCTCTTCTCATTTCTACAGCAGCAACATGACGAACGGAGGAGAATGGAATAAGAATTGGAGAAGAGATAAGGAAGTAGAAAGAGGCTTATTTCCTTTCCAGTTAACATTAAAAACTTAGAGACCTAAGGCCTGAGAATGTTTGTAATGCTTGCCCAAAATTAATGTTTCTCAAATGTTGCTTTGCTATTTCCTAATGCTTATTTGCGATGCTTGTCAAATGTTGCCAAGTGTGGTAACATTACATAGTACCTACAGGCACAATATTCCCATTGGGATTAAGAATGATAAAAAGTGAGCAGTTGGAATGTAACCAAGGGAACCCTCCAACTTCAGTTTCACCTTTATTTGTCTTTTGAGAATGCCAGCAACCCAATGGGATCCCTTGCTTCAGGAAAAGAGGTTCAGCTAAATGAGAGTAGTATGGATTAACCTAGCAATCTGGAAGGGTGTTTGGAAATATCATGATCCATTTGTTGTTTGATAAATGAATTTTCTGTACTTGGCTACCCTTCCCATGACGCTGCCTTCATAACTACTGTAAATCATACCCTCTTCAGGGTAGCCATTTGATGCACTCCCAACACTTTTTAAACAACAACAAAAAATCAGTATGGAATGTGTGTGTGAGCAAGAGAGAGAACAGTTTTTCATTAAAAAAAAGAAAGAAAAGAATTGCAAGGGCAGATAATACCACAACGAAGGTGTAGTGATGCTTTCTTGCTACTGATAAACCAATTATGGCTTCTTGCCAATACATGCAGGAAGCAGGAGAATTGTAGCAAACCCTCAACTGTTTTTTTTGCTAGTTCTTTTTTAAGTAACCTGGGAACACTAAATCTGCTCTGCACAATAGAACACAGATGAAATTCCACATACTCCCCCCACACTCACCACAATTATTAAACTAGCCAAAGCCGATGAATCAACCAATAGTTGAGGCTATGAATAGCTTTTACCCAGTGGAAATGAGGATCAGTTGAGGGGCTCAAATATTCAAAGGGTACAAACACTAAGGATATACCTCTGCCCATAGTATTCTAGTAGTGATAGAATGGAACATCTGCAAGGGAAGTGTTGTGGGGGTGTGGGAAAATGTCAGGAGGACTATGTGAATTAGCATGTGCCTAAAAATACAGGTGGGACTTTGGCCATCGTCATGGTCTCTATCTTGAGTTAGTGACACTTTCTGGATCTCTGTCACAGAGACTGTCTTATGGAACAGGTTCTCTCAACCATGTGGATGGCACCAACTCTATTGGTCTTTCCGAAGGTTATAAAGACTGTGTTTTCCACTTAATAACGGGTGTGAACTACTATTGGAGTGCTGGCATGTATAGGTATTTATAAGGTGTGACTCATTGGCAAAGATATTTTTTGTTGGGATTTCAGGTTTGTTTTTGTTTTGTTTTTTCAAACTGATGAGGATTATGTATTATAGATATGTATATATATATTTATTTGCTGTCCAGAGTTTAGATTTCTCTGGTGACAATACCAATGGTACATCATTTTATAAAATTGTCTTTAAGGTAACATAGTGTAAATTTCATTTCTATCAGCCACATATTTCCCCAATGTCCTATCTATATATTGTAACCACAAACTTTAGCCCACTTTATCATGCATTTTGTAACTTGTGCTTTTTCCTGTTTCAAATTTCAACAAAAGTGTATACATTTTAGCAATTACGTATTCATCATATGTAGTAAATTCTATTTCAGAATCAATCTTAGAATGTTCAAAGCCATGCATTCTTTACTCTACTTAAAATCTTCTTAATGATTGTAAATAAGAGAACCATTAGCAACTATACCCCTCTGTCACTAGTACTTCTTTTGGTTTTATTTAAATTCCCTTTGACAAAATTCTAACATTTTACAGTAAGTTAATCATTGGTGTTTGCCTGTTATTTCCCATTTATCTATCATCTATCTATCTATCTATCTATCTATCTATCTATCTATCTATCTATCTATCTATCTATCTATCTATCTATCATCTATCTATCTATTTATTTGATTTATACCCCGCCTCTCTTCCCCGATCAAGGGGAACTCAAGGTGGCTTTATTTATTGTGATTGAGTGTTATGGGCACCAACCTTATCAGCTCTATTTCTATTTCAGTAACTTAATTTGCATATACTTTTTTTCCTTCCTTCCTTCCTTTTGCCTTTGCACTTGCCATTTCTTTTCCTGTTTCAGTTCACTTGTCAGAATATGACAACTCTTGCTTTTGCCATATCAAGCAATGGTATCTGCTTTCTTGCAAAAAAAAACCCTTAAGTGCAGAGGTGAATATCTGGTGTACATTCTTCAGGCATGACTTAGTGGCTAGATCTCAGACTTCCTTCCCACTGCTGGATCATAATCTTTCCATGCTGGTTCCAGAAATTGCCACTCATTCTAGCACAGATGGTATGCCACAGAGCTGTTGGAAGTGAATGAAAGCACTTTCCCTCTGTCGGGTCTCTTTGCCAGTGTGAGGACATTGTGACCAGAATCAGCTCCTGTTGCTTTCACTGGTGCCAGCAAAAGAGGGTTGGGATAGATTAGCTGGTATGCTATACGATGTGTGATTTACTGATCTCCTATGACCCTCAGATACTGGAATTAAATAGGGTAGGTATAGTTTTGCTGCCCTCAGTTAAAATCACTGGCATGTCTTTTTTGTATCCTCTAACCTACTTTCAAAATGGGTTGTTATGTTGTGGTAAACTTTCTGATGTTCACACACTCTTCAAAAGACTGCTTATTTGTCAGAGAATTGCACAACAGCTGTCCAAATGAAATCAGAGATGCTGACTATAGTTTTATATAAATAAATATATTTTACACTATATATACAGCAAGCTAGATAGTCAGGCAAACAGAAGCATCATCAGGTAAATCATCCGGTAAATCACAGATCATACAATGGCACACAGAAGAAGAAGGTGGGAAACAAGGAAACTCCCCCTTTACACTCACAGCAACCAATCACAGTTTATATTGCCTCATGCAGGAATGACCATATTTTTCAGAGTATAACATGCACTCCCCCAGCCCTAAAAAGTTGGTGGAAATGTCTGTGCGTCTTATATAGTGAATATTGCGGTAGGGAGAGGGACATTGGTGCGGCATCGATCTGCTGTTCTAGAATGGGCCACGGCAGGTCTGGCAAACAGGTGGTGGTGGCAAACAGGCCATGGCGAACAGGCCACAGCAGCAAATGGGTCATGGCGGCGGCAAATGGGCTGCAACAAACGGGTGGCGGCGAATGGGCTGCAGTGAATGGGCCGTGGTGGCAGTGAAGGGGCCACAGCAAATGGGCCATGGCAAATGGACAGCAGTGGTGGCAAATGGGCCATGGTGAATGGGCCATGGCAGAGGCGAATGGGCCATGGTGAATGGGCCACGGCGAATGGGCCACGGCGAATGGGCCAGATGAATACCGGATGCATGCTGGGAGGCAGAGGCAGATTTTTTTTTTAATTAATATAAATAGAAATAGCAATATGTTCAAAATCCAGACAACACACTGTCTATATGGATTTTTAACAAGTTGTTCTTTCTATTTACAGTATATTAATAAAAAAAGAGGCAGGTTTTTTTTTCTTGTTTTCCTCCTTAAAAACTAGGTGCATCTTATAGTCTGGAGCATCTTAGAGTCTGAAAAATATGGTAGCTCTCTTCAACCAATCAGCTATAACTGTGTGTTCTGACTCATTGAAAACCCCCACTGCACCAGCTTCTAAATTTAAATATCTTAACATCATTTTGTTTCATTTGTTAGATTGAACTAAACAACAGAAATGATATGGGATTCTGATGGACTGAAACGAGATAATTCTTTCTACCAAAACTAGGATTTATTGAACTTAGCTGTTCCAGTTATCTTTACATACAGCACAACAGAATATCCCATTATAAGTTCAGTGATTAAATTCAAAGGCTATTAGGGATTATAAGCAAATATGTTTAATGGGAAATCAGATAATATGGAATTCAATAAAAACATATTAGAACAAAATATTGATAAAACCTTTTATATAGCATGGGAAAAGACAGTTGCATTTTGATTGGAGTTCAGTTGTTTTCCAAAACTGAATTATAAAGTCAGGAGATGAGTAAGCATCAAAAAGTCTGTCTAAATATTATCTAAAACAAAAGGGAATAAGGTAATTAATATATGGAACCCATTTTCCACCTGAAAAGAAAGCTGCTTTTGAAATATTAAACTCCTATAAACTAAATTCCTGTTTTTTTAACAGAGAAATACATCTGGGGTTTAGGAAAAATGCTATCTATCACTGGGCTTTTACATGAATAAAGGTGTTTCCTCCTTCATCTTTAGCTAATTCTCAGTGGACGTTTAGGGCCCCTTTAGAATGCATGCCAGTAATGTTAAACTGGCCACATTATAACTGTCACAGGATAGCTGAATAAAAGATATTGCTTAAAATTATGTTAATTTATACAGATAGTTCTAAACAGCCATTTATTTGTTTAATGATTGATCAAAGTTACAATAGTGCTGAATTTATTTATTTTTTTACAATCAGTCTTCACACTCATGAACATTGCAGCATTCCCACAGTTCACACGATCAAAATTCAGGTGCTCGGCAATCATCATGTATTTATGATGGTTTGCAGTATCCTGGAGTCACCTGATTGTCATTTGTGACCTTCCCAGGAAGCTTCCAACAAGCGAAGTCAAAGCTGAATTTACTTAACCACCATGGCAAAAAGAGCCGTAAAATTAAATATAATTAATAAAACTGTATTGCTTATCCAAACAAGCTCCAGTCCCTAATATGATCATAAATCAAGTGAATCAATGTGTATGCAGCATTCTTACAGGGGTGATTCAACAATTATTCTAATGCCTGTCTGTTCATCTTTCCATAGTTGTTCATAGAAGGCTAACTTTAAGAAACCTGGAACAAGAAATGTATTTGAACACAAAGGTTTCTGTATACAGAACTACATCTCAACACTTCACCTGTTTGTTAGTTTTCTAATGCCTTTTTTAAAAGAGCTATAGTAGGCAGAAGTGATCCATTTTGTTATAGCAGTTGGTGAAGTCATTAACTGTTTCATTTGTAATATAATCCCAATCATACCATTCTTCCTATAGTTTTGCCAATGGTAGCTTTCCAGGAAAATGGCAGCTCTTTTAAGGGTTTTCCTTTAAAATACAGTACAAGAGAAGCCATTGATTCCCAGCATGACTCTACTCTAGATCTTTCTCCTTGTATTGTACAAAACTTGCTGTCTCATCCACATGACAGAAGCCACACACTTCAATGAAGATGTGCTTTGGTGTTAGTTCCCCTACAGATTCTATTTCAAGCCATTGAAATGTTACAAACAAACAGTCACAAAGGCTTTAGTAATATATAGATAAGAATGAGAGCAAATAGTCCTGTTGTGGAGGGCTGATTGATCCAGCTTGCATAGGTACTATTTTGAGAATACAATAACCTTAGCTCCTCTCTCCTACAAGTACGTGTAGTACTGGAGAGTTAGATAAGGCTTCCTTATTTCGCTCTCCATTGTACATCCAGGTAGTAGTAGGCACTTTTTGGCCTCTGCCTCCATCTGTATTTGGGCAATGATTCAAGAACTGTGTCATCAGGTCTTGATAGTGAATTTTGTAAAAAAAAAAAAAATGACTTGCATTTTCAGTCAGTCTTGCTTTTCGACTCTTTTTCTTGGAAGACTTCCCAGACAAATGAGAATCATTGACTAAATTTTCATGTCTCCTATCAGGGCTGAATTAGAAAGGTTTAACTTTATGCAACAATGGATTTACTGGGCACTAAATCTTATCTTAGAAATTAGTAGACTAGGGTAACTAACCTCATTTTTGGGATGTTCCCAAGACACCCTTCTCTCCATCCTCTTATCCATCTCATGAGAATATTGTCCTTAATGCAATAAAGGCATTATGAGTCATGAAACCACAATTAGTTGTAAAGATATAATGAGGATATATGCTATATATATCTTAGGTCTTAGTCCGGTTATCTGGGAAGACTTTGAGCCGGTTGGCCCTGATGATGTGGACAAGGTTATGAAGTCGCTGAATGCCACCACCTGTTTATTGGACCCATGTCCCTCCTGGCTTGT
>JANHGC010001206.1:7982-24433 GCA_027560395.1 Boaedon fuliginosus
TGGTCATTACCTTTAAAGCCCTACATGGCATTGGACCAGGTTACCTTTGAGACTGCCTCCTGCCACCATTTGCCTCCCAGTGCCCTGTGAGGTCGCACAGGGTGGGCCTCCTCCAGATACCATCAGCCAGGCAATGTCACCTGGCAATTCCACAGAAGAGAGCCTTCTCCACAGCAGACCCTGCCCTCTGGAATGATCTACCACCAGAGCTCCAGAGTATCCCAGACCTGAGAACCTTCCACAAAGCCCTTAAGACCTGGCTGTTCAGGCAAACTGGATTAGATTAACCCACCACAAATTTGTAATTTTAGGGTTTTTTTAAATGTTTGTATGATGTATGTTTTTTATTATGTTGTGAGCCGCCCTGAGTCCTGTGGGATTGGGCAGCATACAAATTAAATTATTATTATTATTAAGCACCCCATACAGTTGTGAATGGTGCAGTTGTGGTGGTACAGTGGTTAAAATGCAGTACTGCAGGCTACTGCTGTTGACTGCCGATTGCCAGCAGTTCAGCAGTTCAAGTTTCACTGGCTCAGGGTTGACTCAGCCTTCCATCCTTCCAAGGTTGGTAAAATGAGGATCCAGATGTCAGGTTTCCAAGTAATACACCCATGGCATACAAAACTCCAAGATAGGTAGATTCCTCAAAGAATAGTTTTATTAGATATATATCATATTAGCACAGTTCTAGTGAAAACCGACCTGAAGGTTCCCACAGTTTTCAACTAATTAAAAGTAAAAGTTTTTCCCCTTCCCCAAACAATCACATGGTCCAATCAAGGTGCTGTCTGGTTGCCTGGTAATGTCACTCCTCGTCCTCCTCTCCCTCCCTCCCTCCCTCCCTCCCCCCACTCTCTCTCTCACCAGGTGGAGAATGTTCTTGTTCCCAGGAGAAAGTATTTTGTCTTGGCTACAAAACACCAGTTATCTCTATTCCCCTCTCCCTACCCCTCAGCTCCAGTGTGGCAACACTGAAGCATCAAAATGGCTTCAGGTCAGGTCAGCTTCAGTGTTGACACCAGGTTGTTAGGGGCAAGATGCTGACTCTGTAAACCATTTAGTGTGGGATGTAAAGCACTGTGAAGCTGTATATAAGTCTAAGTGCTATTGCTACATCAAAGGCTGAGCTTTCCTTCCCCCATGATAGATTGAAACTGCCCACCGTGGAAGGAGTAGAACCACTGTAAAACAATTCCTCCTGTTCCCATCTCCCATAGACAGCCCAATAAGATACCAATAAGATAGGTTGATAGTATCAAAAGTAACTGAGAGGTAGGGGGATCCACCACTGCTATATAAGCCTTGAGTTAGGGGATCCAAGACAGTAATAAATGCTGTCATTATTCTGAATCTAGACCTCAAAGGATCTAAATGAAAACCCAATACCTAGCTGGATAGATCTTTGTCACATTCACTAAGCCACATTTCAGTAATACACAGAAGATCTCCTTCTCATCTAGTACCAAATCAGGATGGTCTTATTGCAAAGAGATCTGGCTCTTGTGGCAATGGCATCAGCAACCTAACTACCTGTTCTCCAGGATGAAGAAGAATAACCTACCAGATGCTCTGCATGCACAACTACCAATTTCTCAGCTCAAGTGGCATTCAAAGAGGCAAAATATTGTCAGTTATTGTATTGTTATGAGCCATGGTGGTGCAGTGGTTAGAATGCAGTATTGCAAGCTAACTCACTACTCACTGCCAGGAGTTTGATCCTGACCAACTCAAAGTTGACTCAGCTTTCCATCTTACAAGGTCGGTAGAATGAAGACCCAGATTGTTGGGGGCAATATGTTGACTCTGTAAACTGCTTAGAGAGTGCTGTAAAGCATTATGAACAAGGATGGGTTTCTCCCGGTTTGCTGGTTACCCGCTTTGTGGACGCACTTCCGAGTCAAAAGCACGCTGCACTCGATCGACAGAGAAATCTTCGTGGTATTCTGAAAACACTCTGATTCAACAGCTGTGCAGCAGCTATCCGCGGATGGCCTAATCTTCAGATTAGGGGAGGCTATTCTAATGGATTGTACTTTTACAGATCTCAGCAGATATATCCATTTTTAACATCTCAGAAGTTACTGTTTTTTACTTATTCTAGTCTTCACTCCTCATTGGTGATGTTCAACTTTCAATAGGTTGCTGCAAAAAATAAACTTAGTTTACCTATCCTTTTTATGGCCCATCAGACTGTTAATGAAACCATTAGGAGGTGCATTAAAAGCTATTGTAGGAAATGATATTGCTGCCCATGGTTTGATTGTATCCTATTTAGATCCATTTTAAATATGAAAATGGCACTTCAAGGCCAGAAGGATATGATAAGCATTAGTGGATTCAGGAGATCTGCTGCTTTTTATGCCAGAAAAGCTACTCCTTTGCTTGTAGAATCCAACCACTTCAGTCACTAGGAGTTATATGGCATAAGAGAATTTTATTATGATTGTGGCTAAACATTAAAGCATCATTGGACAAACAGAAATGCAATAAAGTTTTGTCCCTGAGAGGTACAGTATTGGGGTGAAATTTTGACCTTGTTACTCCACAAAAATATAGCTAAATCTAATATCATCCAGCAACTATACTAATATGGGAAAATTCCTTTTGTTTCTGGGCAAGATCAGAAATGTAAGACAATTGTGGACAAATTCACTGCTGGAATCATTCTCTTTTTGCCTTCTCCATAATCTTTTATATACAAGCATTAACTGTTATTTATATACACTATTGATATGTGAGGGGTAGGAACCATTGCTTTCTGGCAGCTTCCAAAATTGTTTGATTCCCTCTCTCTTGTTTTCGAAGGCAAAGATTTTAGTGGGTGGGTGGGGAAGGATCCTTAAGGGAGACCTTTGAAGGCTCAGTAAGCAAACCTGGTAAACAATTTGGAAGGCTGTCTGAAGATTGACATCTAGGAATTTAACCACATAACAACACTAATTATACAACTGTTCAGGCATAACTTGCCAATTGCATACTGTCATTGGATAGACTTATTTGTAACTGCTGATAACCTCTGACAGAGCGATTATGATTTTGAGATATGTCTTTCAAGGACTAATGCCCTTCAACTTAGCATAGGTTGAATGACTACAGCGTAAATAATTAATGTCCAAAGGGAAATTTAGAGAATGGATCTGGGCATTCCAACCATATCTTAGTGATATGAATCCTACTCGTTTCATTGGGACTTTCTTCCAAGCTGTGAGTAGGAGACCCTATAAAAGTGTGGCCCTATTTTTGCAAAGAACCGAAAGTTAAAATAGAAGGCATGTGTAATAGAAATTGATGGAAATTTGAGCAGCTATCTTTCAATTCCAGTTACGGTTTATGGACTGAAATAGGAGAGGTACATAGATGGAAAGTCTATACTTTGCAAGGGGTCCAGCTGTAAAAGGAAATTGTCCTTGTTTGAGTATAAAGCTAATCATAGCAAATGCAGGGAAAGCACCATGTAGAAATAGGGAGATAGAAATAAATAGCGATATAAATGAGCCCCAAAATACACAGCCATTCACCCTGTCTTTCTTCTTATCTTACCCCTCCCATCAAGAGGCATTCATTCCCCCATTTCAATGCATCTAAACTTCTCAGTGGGTTAGGGTCACTCCTACTTCTCTGTATCTCAACCTTGTGCCCATCAGCTTGACAGGATACAAGAGATTTACTTCTAAGTGAGAACCAATGTGGGTGGTGGTGAAGGTATTGAACTAGATTTGGGAGACCCTAGTCCACCCTTAACAGTGGAAGTTGACTTGATCATCACTCTCATCTCTCTCCAGTTTATCTTCCTAGGTTGTTGATGGGCAGGTGGGGAGACAAGATTGGAGGAAGGTTACATACAATTATAAATTCCTGAAATAGAGGGCTGGGTATAAGTCTAATACAATATACGTAGGATGTACAATATAAATTTAGTAAGCAAGCAAACAACTGGCGATGAGTCTTCCCATGTACTTCTCCGTTTCAATGGTGCTCTTGGGAACCCACTAAACAGCTGGTTGGCAAGCTGCCCGGTTCAAATCTGTACTCAGGAAGATGGAAAAGGCACAGGCAATGGCACCATTATCTCCTGACTGAAACTGTATACCAACAGCTCACCAAAGAGCTATTTGACAGGCTGTCACAAGGACCACTTGCCAGGAAATACATTGTGCTTTGAGGCTCTTCTTGTACATATGGCCTTCTGCTGCAACATTTTTGTTGTAGAAAGCAGATCACAGGGGCTTGTAAGGGGCTTGTAAGGAGCACTGGAATATTAAGAGCTAAGGAGGCTGCACAAGTGCTCTGAAGATGATTCTACTTTTAATTTCAATTTATAATGGAATGCTTAAATCTGCATGGTCTACTCTGAGTAATAAGTGGAGTTCCCCTTATCCTTTTATGATACTCCCTCTAACTATTCTTGGCTGGGGGAGGGGAATCACACAATTCACTATGTCAATTCAAGGGCCAGTAACTACATGTGCACAATATTCAAAGCTTTGGTTTTAATCTTGTTGGGTCTTTTTGCTTATGCAACTAGCTTGCCTGGTAAGTTTATGGTTTGGTGTATTTCAGTGTAAAGAGCCATGGTGGCACAGTGGTTAAAATGCAATACTGCAGACTGACTCTGCTCGCTGCCAGGAGTTCGATTCTGAGGGACTCAAGGTTGACTCAGCCTTCCATCCTTCCGAGGTCGGTAAAATGAGGAGCCAGATTGTTGGGGCACAATATGCTGACTCTATAAACCACTTAGAGAGGGCTATAAAGCAGTGTGAAGCAATATATATAAATTCTAGGCATTTTGAATGCCTAGAATTCAATAGCCAAGTTAAGGATATTATATGAATGCAACTTTCTTGAAGACCTGGGAAAGAAAATTCTGGGGAAGAATTCAAGAAGCAGAGCCCATAAAAAACCTTTAACGAGGGATCTGTTGTTGGAGGTGTTCTTTCACTGTTACCCTATAGAGTAGGGGTGTCAAACTTGTGTCACCATGGCAGCATCACGTGACATATCGGGACTTCCCCCCCCCCTTTGCTAAATCAAGTATGGGCATGGCCAGCCCTTGACGCATCCGGCCTGCAGAACATGACTCCGACAGCCCTGCTATAGAGTAATACACTATTTTCATACACACACACACACACACAAATAAATATACACACACTGTACATCCTATATATATTTGGGCCAATCACTCTCTCTCTCTCAGCCTCAAATACCTTGAGTTATTTATAGAATTAATAAAGGTAGAATAATAAATAAATAAATAAGATATCCACCACCACCACCACCCCGGCTGTGCTGAACAACATGAAATCTTTAGTCCAATATGCATAAACCACATCATCTGGGAAAGGTTGTTTTAATAGTAATTTATTCAGAGATTATCTTCATGCTAGAACTCTTGTTCACTAGGAATATACAGCTTTCATACACACGCACCCTGCCCCACCTCCTCCAGTAGTTGTTTTTCCAAGAGTCATTTGTGTGAGAGACAAGTATGAGGAGTCTGGTATGCTGAGGTCAGTGCTGGATTTCTTGGTATGAAACAATGATGCTGATAGAGCCTGAAGTTCCAACTTGTTTACGCAGAAAAAGCAAATCTCCTGAGCTTTTCTTTATGTCAACACTTGAGTTTTCCACTGGGGACTATGCAACACATAAGGTGTTGGCACAGTCTGCTTGATAAAAGAGGTGTTAGCACGTGCTGCTCAAGATGACCATATCTCATAAGCCCTCATCCACAAACATTAGTGACCTGCCACCTGTCAGCTCATATTGTTGGATGGCAGCTTTTATCATCCCCGGCTATTAAGTCCAGTCAGGATTGTTGGCCTGGATGAGCTGTAATTCAGCTTCATCTAAAAGGTGCCAAAGACAAACACCCTCTACTTACAAATTATCCAGAAAGCCTCATGAGTGTTAAATTCTAACCACAGCTGCCTTGTACCTGGAAAGAATGAAAGGAGGTAGGGTAGGTAGAACTAATGTCCTTACTACTGTATATCTCCTCTCCCCCACCCCGACATATGCAATAATTATGCTGAAGTGGGTCATATTAATGGGAACTCTTGTACGGTTTTTCCATGTTGCATACAGTCCTTAGGTATGACCTAAGAATTTCTTAAAAGAAGTGTTAGAATGGAAGACCAAGCAGAAAATGTCTCTGAGGAATACAAGTGATTGCGATTGATCAAACGATTGATAATATATGATATTCAATTTAGTACGGATTAGAAATTGATACCCGGTTTTGTTTAATGGGGGCCAAATTTCAGATAATGCAAGACTAGCATGTACATGGTTGAGGCAAGTGGCTGTGTGGCTGTGCTTGTGGTTGTAGGTGCTGCTAATCTTCACGTGTGCAAAATGGAGAAAAGGAAGATTCCATCAAAGGTCAAAATAACAGTGACAACACCTAATGCTACCCCTAACAGCACTAGACATACATTTTCCATTGAACACGTCAGGGTTTATATCCAGACAAGAGGGTTGGTTTACACAGAAAATTTCTTAAAATTAGGATCTGGGGGGTGGGGAGTTCTAACTGAATCATGGACTTTTTTTCTTAATTGTTTGCTCTGTTCAATGCAGTAAACTGGTATCCTCAATTTAAGAACCCAGGGTCCATATTATGCCAATACTTTTATTAGGCCGATGCAAAATTCATAAGATAACATTCAAGTTTCCAAGTACTGAGTTAATAAAATAAAAGGAAGTACAGGCAAGAGAATCAGCTGATGAAACCATGAAACCCTCATTTAGTTTTCGAACCAGAAAGCTAAGGAAAGTGTATTGCGAACTTAGAAAGATAGTTGTCTTCTCAAAACTGAAAGCAGAGTTTTCAAGTTCAGCATAATTCTTGATGACTTAGTGGTCACCCACATGTGATTGTCTTGGCAGAGTTACAATTTGAGAGTTTGCCTTCTGGGTGGTAGTCCTAGGATATTCTGGCAATTTCCTATCCAAATACTGATCAGGCTTGGCCTCACTTAACTTTCAGACCTAGATAAGATTGGCCAGGTGCTGGGAAAAGGGAGGAGGGGCAGCAAATGCAAGAGTTTGGGTCCTGTTGCAAGAGGACTACCTCACACACAAGCCATCTGTTCAGCCACCAGTCTATTTAAACAAGTTAGACTTTATATGCACACTTTTTTCTCTCTCCCTCCTACGCATACTAAATGGGAGCAATTTGCAGAAATAGGAAGTACTCCAGCTTGATCTAAATATTGATATGTTTAAGATTCCCTAAAGAAAGCAATGGATAGCTTGAATTAAGTGTTAATAAGAAATATAAATATTAAGTAATTAGTAGGAATACAAATATGTATAGATTTAGTTAACATATTTCTACTCTGCTACAATTAATTGAAAAAAATCCCTCTCTCTGCAGCTTACATAGAGTAAATGTTGCAGTTAAAACTTTTGTGGTACAATCTATCGACCTGACAATCATAAGTCAAAACAGGGGTGTCAAACTCATATTGTCACGGCAGTGTCATGTGACATATTGGGACTTCCCCCTCTTTGCTAAACTAGGCGTGGGTGTGGCTACCACGTGACACATCTGGCCCACTGCCCAGGAGTTTGACAGCTCTGTTCTAGTACCATGGGAAGTAGTTCAAAGGGACAAAATAAAGAACAGGACAAACAAGACAAAGATTGAAGATGCTTTCTTCTAGCTCTGTCACATTCTTTCTTTCCACACTTGGCCTTTACAGAGCTGAAGAAGCTTCTTGGATGAGAAGCAAAACATCTTCGGAGAACAACCAGAATGTCCAGTTGCCTCTTGAAAAAGCCCCTTTGGGACAACCATGACCTGGATGACTGAGGATCTCCATAGAAACTTTGCCCAATCACTTCTCGCTCCTTCCTTTGAACCATAAAAGAAAACGAGATGCTGGCGCTGATGCTGCCCTCCCAGTTCCAAACAATGGAGCTCAGGGGGTCATAGTCTGATGCACAGTTCTCTCTCATTATCCACTACTGGAAAACCTATGGGAGTAATGTGTGGACTTTGGCACAATACAGCTGAAGTCAGTCATACTGAAGTCCTGGTGAAATCCCACAGGAAGTAAGTGAAGACGCAGAGTTATGGATGATTTCCGCAGAATAATAATGTCTGAGTTCAATGGGCCTTTCTTTCTAGCAGACAGGCAAAGGATGTTAATGACAGCAACATCCTTATATGGTCTTTGTTTCAAGGAGAAACTAGCCTTATGAATTTTTACTGGCAAATTGCATTAAATTGAAATAGGCATGCTCATTATAAGTAGTGCCCAAAATCTCTTACTATGCCAGAGTTTCATTATTGGCTGAGAATTCAGGAAAGCTGCACTTGAAATTTTTCAGGTAAAGAGATTGCAGCAGACAGGAAGATGTGTCAGGAGGGAGGAAGAATACCTGTTGCTTGAAACCAATGAGAATTGTATCCATCTTCTAGGCAGGATAGTATCAAAGGTTCCTGAATGTTGTTTAAAGATGGCAACGTGCTTCACATTTCGTTATGTTTTTTAAATTTATTTTTATCTATATATTTATTAAATTTGTTTGCTGCCCACCACACTTCCCTTACATAGCCAGGAATGGTTCTTGATCCCAAAGGAATGATGAAAGGAAAAGAAAAACACCATGCGATAGATTGTTTCTTCTAAACTCAGACACAATCCCTTTTCAGGCCTTACCACTGTACAACATGAGGCACGTTCTTAGAGGCTGTTGTGGTAGCCTCTCTGCTGTTCCCTTTGCGTTCCACGGCTGTTCACTACTAGAGTTCCCCCATCAAAACTAGGGAGGTGTCTCAAGTTGCTTGGAGGACCTGATCCCATCTCTCTTTTCTTCTTTAATTTCTTCTATAATGCTTGTCAATATTTAAGAATAATGTCTGTAAGGTCAATCACGAGGAGAAGGTGCATCTAGAAGTTTTTCTCTGGCTTTTATAATCTCTGAGGTGGGAAGCCAAAGTTTAGAAAAGCCCTCTGCTAAAACTAGTTGTAAATTCTATTGAACTCTCAAGTGAAAGTTTTGCACTTGCTTTTTCAGGCAATACAAGAATATGCCAAAGAATGGCTTGCAAGCATATTATTCTTGAGGTTTTCAGAGAGATCTGCCTAATTACTGATTTACAGAAAAGGGATGCATGGGAAAGAGAAAACAAGTAAGTCCTTCAAGGACACAATGTGTGCAATCAATGTGATAACAGATTTCTCTGGTTCTTTCTGTTGTACAGTATTCTTTAGCTTGGATTCCTGCAATAAAGATTAATACGTTGTTTGACACCACTATAGGACCAGTTCCAGAGACCAATCCATTTCTTTGTTGAGAAATATAAATATGTTCCTTGAACCCTTCAGACAGAAAGTTGTTGGATTGGTCATAGATAATCTTTGTAAAAAAAAAATAGCCTAAGGCTGAATTGTGACAGCAAACCATCCAGTATAAAGTAGAGATGACTACAAAGTGATCATACCTGTGTTTGCTCCTGAATAAGGAAGAAGCAGCGACACTAATTCTTAGTCACAAAGTCTAAAACACTGTTTTTCAACCTTGGCCATTTTAAGGTATATGGACTTTACCTCCCAGACTCTCTCAACCAGACATATCTGAATTAATTAATCTGTTCAGAAAGCTGGCTTGGCCTCTGGGGTTATTTTGTGCTATATGAAAATGATATATTTGGGAGAGAGAAACTGAGATGAGGCAGCCAGACCTCTGGAAATACTAGCCATGAAATCTAGCATAATGTGATGTGCAACAACATAGACAGCATTGGTAATATCTGTCTCAACTCAGCCATGAAACCTGATTGGGGTGAGGATAGGGCTTAAGCAACCCACTCTGCAGTATGTTGTTAATAATATTGGCCTAGTCTGAAAGCTGTCATATTATCTCAGACACTTTTGGATCCAATTCTTGTTAAAAAGCAGAAGGGGCAGGGATAACCTCCTATTGAAAACCCAGGCTCAGAAAATTTTGTTGATAGTAACTATGAACACATGATACCAGCATACAGCCTTACCTGCAAACACACAACATACAGTACATTCACCCATATATTAACTGCTTAGGACTGAAAGAATGATAGTTCAAAATCTGGGAAGAGCTGAAGAAAAACAAATGATAAAGCCACCTCCAGACCAGCAGTCTATAACAAACTGGCTTGAAAACATGTTCATTTCGGCAGACCTCTGTGCTGCTACTGGTCTAGGAAGAACGTCCCATTCCCACTGCAAAAAAAAAAAAAAAGGAGGAAATGAAATGATGAGCGAACTGCCCACTGCTCTCCAACATTCACACAATTTCCCAGGATCCATGTTCATGCACAGCTGTGAGTAGTGTGTGAAAAAAAAGAGGGTTGAAGGAAGTGATGCTTTGAAGGAAAGATGGGGAGGTGGTTTTGAAAATATAGGCCCCCTGTGAATTGTGAAGGTAGACTGATCACATACCAGCAACTTCACAAAATAGCACTTTTTTGAATAGCTCTGAACATGGATATATATTGCTACCTCTATTGGGCTGGCAAGGAGAGTAAAGAGACCCAGGAAGGGGATCTGAACTTCTCTGGGCTAAAGAAGGAAATAGCTGCAGCAGCATTGGCTGGGTGCATGTGATGTCAAGCTCCGCAAGATGGGTATTGCTGTGGTATTGCTATCAAAGGTTCACCCTTTGATACACGTATCAACATTTTATGCCTGAGAAAAGGAATTGCGCTTCAGACATTATGCTATACCTCTTATTTTGCAGATTTAGACACTTTGCCTGCAGATGCCACTGAAGGGAAGGGAATGCTGAACCAATCAATGCCAGTGAAGTGTTATGGCAATATAGTCCCTTGCTGGATGGATTAAAGTTGCCAATAATCTGGTAATGCAGATATTGTTAGGTGCAAAGAATCAGGACCATAATTTAATTTGCAGCACAGAGGATTTATTATTCAAGCCTATACATAAGAATCTGTTCAACTAAAGTTCAAATCTGAATCAGGGCTCGATAAGGGGCAACAGACTTCAAGGGGAGCTGAATTTGGATTGTTTATGGCAATGTAGGGACTCTAAGCAGATGACACATTTAACTCCACCACCACCACCCAGCTCTGTTTGCTTTTCTTCTGCAGTATCAACAGACCCTTAAATCCAAAGTGCATAAGCACTGCATTTACAGTACTCCATTGCTTCCTATAGCATTTAAGCAAACAAGTAACACATAAAGCTGTCTTTTAAAAAATGTGCTTATTTCATATTGTTATCTCTCTCTCTGTTTCTCTCTCTTATATATAACATAAAAATTCCATTCAATTCCAACTCTATAAATTGTACAAAAACAAGATAATAAAATAATCAGCGTTTGTTGATTCTGCTTGCTGAACTGTGAAGAAACTGCAGTTGTATCTTTGTTATCTTTTTTTCCCTAAAGTGCACAATTTTGGAGGCAGTTGGATTCCTTGGATATTTATGGTACATTAATAGAACATTCAAATTAGCTTCTCTTAAGCTTTTAACCTCTTTAAATGTTTAGCCTTAAGGAAGTGTTTGGCTCATTCTAAAATACACTATCAGATTTTATGCTAAGAAAAAAATAGTTCAACAATACTCTAGGTGAAAATTAAGAATTCTCCACAAAGCCTTGGGCCTTTTGGCAGCCAAATTACTTAGGAAATTAAACGAACTGATCACAAAACAGTTCCAGCCTTCAGCAGGAATACAGAAATTATTAGACTACAAGTCCACTGATCAATAGTTAATAATTTTCCAAGATGCTGGATACTCTGAAAACTGTTAGGGCCTTACGTACTATTGGACAACTTTGGAAAAAATTCTGTGTAAATAAATAATTCCTCCACTTTCAGTCCATCACACCAATATATTAAGGTGACAATAGAAAATAATATTTGTAGCTGAGGATTGGATTATGGAGTCCTTAGTGCTTACTTAGTGTTACTCTATCTGAGCTTAATTGTTTCCTTGCAGACATTTCATTACCCACTAGATAATATCATCAGTGTGATGATGATTTACCTTCAGTAGTTTCATAATGAAATATATGCAAGCAGACAAACTCAAGGATTAGGAAGAATTCCACAGATTCAAGTGAATTATGTGGGTTTGTTTCAAAATTTTTTAAAATTTTACCTTATCTTTCTAGACACTTTAGGCAATTCAAGGAAAGGAGAATTTTCTGCATGCATAATTCACAGCAAGTGAAGGGGTTAAAGAACTACCACATGTTCTTTCTCCATACAAGTTAAAGCATCTCCTCATATACTTTGAATGCACTTAGAATAACTAGCAAAAGAAAAAAGAGAAAATATGCTCTCTGTTCTGAAACATTGTGGTTTGTGATTGATGTATTTGACAGATTCTTTTTAGCCACAATATAAATATTTCTACCTTTAATACGAGGTCTGGCAGTTATTGACCTCACTTTTTTTTTTACAGTTGTGAAACAGAATACAGCCATTGTGTTTGCTGACTTTTGCACACACTGGGAGTAAGAGCATTGCTTAGTGACAGACCATTTATAACATCCCAATTTAGCAGATGCTGTCTTCACAAAAGAAAGCAGGGAACAACATAGTAAGGGTCACTGACCTCGAAATCAACATGATTATATACTCTAGAACAGTGATGGCTAACCTTTTCTGGACAGAGTGCCCAAAGTGCGCATGTACTTGTGTGCGCCCGAACCCCCAAAATGCAATGTCCATGCCACCCCTGTGCATGCATGCTTCCCCTGCAGATGTGCATATGGCCCACACACATGCCCCCCCATTTGTGTGCAGCCCCCCACATGAGCCCCGCATTCGTGTGTACCTCCCACAGGCACAGCAGAGACATGATGACCAGCTGGCCAGTGGGAGGCACATGCGCGGTAGAGCTGAACTAGGGCAACGGCTCACGTGCCCACAGAAAGGGCACTGTGTGCCACCTGTGGCATGCATGCCATAGGTTCCCCATCATGGCTCTAGAATATCAGAGTATTGGGCTGGTCCTCTGACATATTAAGTCTTTGTTGTTATTCAACTTTTGTTTCAATAAATTAACTACTGCTGTTACTATGCAAAACACATGAGACATAGAAATAAGTTCAGATACAGATATAGTACCAAAACAAAATTCTATGTCCATTACAGAAAAAAAGAGTACTTGGGCAATTAACTTTAGTTTCTTTCTGTTGACCATGATTTATAGTCCAATAGTGTAAGAAGACTTTAGACAGAATGCTAACTCAAACTGCTTGAGACAAAACATAGCACATAAGTGGAATTCCTCCAAATGAATCTAATCTCGGGGTCCTTGGATTCAAACCTATCCCACTCTTAAAATCTGGTTGTAACAACAGCAGGTTTCTTCCACCAGGAACTAAGAATTTCTCTTTGTTATTTTAGAAATATGTCTACAAAGTTCTGGTCAATTGTGAATTGTAGTTCAGAGCTACAGGGTTATAGAATTACAGAATAACAGAATTGGAAGGAACCTTGGAGGTCTTCTAGTCCAACCCAAGCTTAAGCAGGAGACCCTATATGTTTCCTGACAAATGGCTTAAAAGCGTCCGGTGATGGAGTTCAAACCACTTCTGGAAGCAAGCGTTTCCACTGATTGTTCGAACAGAAAATGTCAGGAATAATTCCCCTTCAGCTCTGCCCCCATTATGTCCAATGGGTGGCAGCACATGCCAGTGGTACACATGTAACATGTATATTGTGCCCATAGGGGGAGATGAGGTCCCCAGAGTATAAAAGGGGGCACAAGCTCCTTCCAAGCACACTTTTCCTTGATAACTCTACCTGTAAGTCTCTTCTGAGGCATCTTCCTTTTTTCCCTTTATTAAACCTTTTTATATCCAAGCCACATGTTATGTAGCATATTTCCTAGATCCCAGCCTCTAAACTCAACAGAAAATCCATAGATTCAATAAAACTACATGGAGTTTAAAGAAAAGTTTGTGTAAACAACATGCCTTTCAAATTGGTACAAACCTATGTATCATATCTACATGTTCCTAATATAAAACATGGAAGAAACAAAAAGTGAAACATCTGGGCTTGTATATTAAATATCTGGGACCATTGTATCAATGACTGTCTAAATACAGAACTTTCATAAGATCAAGTTTATGCTCTTTGGCAAGAGTTGAAGATGCCTTTGTAAAATAATCTTATTAAAGTCCATGCTAATTTGTTATAGAAAGTATTTTGCATGCCAGGAAGAGGCAACCATTAAGCTGTTAACATGATCAGGGAAAGGTCCCAGAATGCTTCGCAGGCAGAATGTTGGGTATCTCTAGTTTTGAAAAAGGGATTAAGTAGCAGGTAATCAGAGGCTCTTGGCCAGGCAGCCAAAGGGAAATTTAAAGGATCTCATCTTAGTCAATTCCAGTGCAGCCTGATCTGATTTTGCACTTCCAGAATTAATGTGAGGATCATAGTTACATTAAAAGCTACTGGCTTTTGTGTCTCTCAAATGTTCTGCCACAGTTCTCTATGCAAAAAAGCAACTAATACACAATTAAGGAAGTATTTTTGTCCAAAATACATATTTTTTTAATGTGGATTTTTAAAATTTGGCAATTTAATATAAAGAGGCCAGAAAAGACTATAAATAAAGACACTAGAAAATAAAAGGAACCAGGAATAGACTTAAGCAGGGCATCCATTTGTGAGGGTGTGGTGTCAAAAAAGTTGGCCCTAACAAAAGGGCAGGGCTTTGATTGATCACAGCTGTCAGCTTGTTGGTTTTTTTCCACACACATACAGCCATGGACACCTGTGAATTTAAGACAGCAACCCTATTCATAGGGACCTAGGCTTGGGTCCTTTACAATTGCGCCAATCCTTGAAAGAAGTCTTATATTTATAGCACCGAATCTTGAAGAAATATAATTTGGAGGTCACAAAAGATTTTGCTACCAGCGATTGCACACTATTTTCTGAGGATGTCCTTGTGCTGCTTCTTGTTTATAATTCATTTCAAGGCTTAAAGTTCTCTGGGGATTTATACAATAGCAAACTCATGAGATCTAGAGAATAGTCAGGAATTTCCCCCAAAAGGAGAAGAAAATTCCAAAGAGCCACAAGCATAAGTGAGTTTCTGTTGCAAAATATGAACACATCTAAAGCTACAAAGCAAATGAATAATTTCATGCAAAAAGTGTTGTTTATATTCAACCTTTCCAAGCTGAATATATTAAATTTCATCCCTTTGCTACTTTCTGTGAAATTGGATCAGCCTTTTCATATTACTGCCTGTGGCTGAGAATATATTTATAGGAACTGCCCAAATGTAAACATTTCCTAGTTTGTAAAAGGGAGAAGGCTCTCCTTTGGAGAGGCTTGTCAGCTTAACATAATCATTCGCTCTCAAGGATGGCTTCTCAATAGCTTCTCTTTATCCATGATCGGTCCCAACTTCAACCACAACATAATCACACCCTGACAACTCCTATTTGTCCTCCTAAGTCCTTGCTACTGTCCTTGTTTCATTCCCAGATCATGAATGAGATAGGCTTCAGTCATCACTATTGGTATCTGTATAAATACAGTTTCTTATTACAACATTGTCCAACAACGCTTTAAGGTGTTCAAAATATATTAGAACTTTGCCATCAAGCACTGTGAATTCAAAGTCAGATAAAAAGCAGAGGATATACATTTTGGGACGATTAAGAGTTGCAGGCATGCCCCTCCCTTCTGACCACTGGCTACACTTATTTCTCTCTCAGCTTTTGGCCTCTCCGTTGTCCCACGCGCGCGCGCGCGCACACACACACACACACACACACACACTTCCATGCCTTGATTTTCTTCAGGTGCCATGTCCACCTTCAGGTGTTTTTGATATCACCTTCTCTTTACTTTACCAACAAGGTAGATGAGAGAAAACCTCAGTCTTCCATTTGGGGAAGAATTATGATGGGAGATGTGGGGGGTTGTGCTTATTTGCTTATTTAGCTATATTAGAAATAAGAGATCACCTCTTCCTAAGGTTCCACAAGAGTTTGCTAATTGCATAAGCGCTGTCTTCCTCTCATCTCTCTGGGGTTATTTTGGCCCAGGCACATTCCCATCTCTTCGTCTGTTTTACTTTATTTTAGCTTGATAGACCCCCCCCCCCAAACAGCCACAGACAAGCTAACTATACAAGCTGAATAAAATCCCAGAGTGGGATCCATCACCATTCTGGCTGCAATGCCCTGACTCTGGGATGTGTTCCTCTCTTTCTGGTACAGTATGTGTTTCATGGGGAGCAAAAAAGGAAGGAGCAAACCTTAAGAGGCATAAGTCGGCGCATCATTCAGCAATGACTTACACGAAGAGGTAGGATAGGCATGAGCAATGGGGGCAGCGCATTATAAGCCACTATTGTTTTGTGCCGGCCCACGGAATGGCTAGCATTTGATACAATATCTGAGCCAATCCAAAAGCTTTTCTCTTCTGATGATATAAATCTTACTATGGTAATGTG
>JANHGC010001206.1:89885-104774 GCA_027560395.1 Boaedon fuliginosus
CTCAGTTCTCTTTTCCTCTGTGTTCCTTCCTCCCTTCCTCCTCCCTCCCTTCTTCCTCCTCCCTCATTTCTCTTTTTCTCTTCCTCCTTCCTCCCTCCCTCTTTCCCTGTGTTCCTTTCTCCCTTCCTTCTCCCTGCATCCTTCCTACTTTCCTCCTCTCTTCTTTCCCTCCTTTCCTGTTGTGTGGTTTCTTCGGGGAGGTGTAGTGATGTAGCAGCAGGGATGATATTCAAACAAGTTCGCATAATTACAGGGTTGCGCTCCACCAGAAGAAATATCATCCCTGGCTCAGTTCACCTGCCCACTACAGATGCCCCAGCTTAGCAAGGTGCGTTGTGAGGCTGCGCATGCACTCCGCGATTGCTCAGCCAATTACAACACGCCACCTGCGAGGCAATGGGGGGGTTGATTTGGCGGCGCGTGCAGCCTCACAACACACCTTGCTGAGCCAGGGCTTCTGGAGCGGGCAGGTGAACTGAGTCAGGGATGATATTCCTTCCAGTGGAGCGCAAACCTGTAATTATGCGAACTACGCTGGCCACATGCCTTCCCGAATGCAAAGGAGGCAATTACGGGTGGGCAGTAGATTTTAATGTTCACTTTGTAAAATTCTTTTCTAGTTTTTTTCTTATTTTTATACTATATTTCTTCTTGGTGTCATTAAATATATATTGAAATAAATGTTCTGTGCATATAACACACATAACTAAACTTTAATGAAAAGTTTACAAACAGGAAACTAAGTGAACAGCATCCTTCTGTTCACCCACTGGACAGTTTTGAACAATATTCACTGACTAGTTGCTAATACTATAACTATGAATAGAAAACCTAATTCTGTAATTTATATATAATCTATAATTTTATGCATACACAAAGATGGACCTTGCTATTCGGGTCAGGAGAGACAATCTAACTTAATAACCATAGATGAGTCCATGCAGAAATATACTTTATGGATGTAATAAAGCTCATCCATTCTTTAATGCATGCATCAAATATAAAAAAACCATTTCAAATACCAATGTGTGCCAAAAACATGGATATACAAATTATACATAACGAAGTTGGAGATAATAATCTCTACCACTTTGCAAAAAGTTTCTCTTGTTATACTGTCTAGATAAAAAGTGACTGTATTTTCAACTCTTTCTCCACTGAAATAATACTGATGGCCAACATTTCAGCTCTCAAAGTATTCTTTTACATCAGGCATAATGCTGCTATAACAAAAAAAAAACTTTAATCTTTGAACATCAACCATTATATTTTGCTTTTATAACCCGGTAAAGTAGTCCAATTTTTAAAAACAAAAATAAAATACCACCTTACTCAATGAAAAACTACATGGTTGTTGTTGATATAGCATAATACATGCATACAGATCCTTAATAAACCATACACTGAATCTCTGTTTGTTTTGCTAACTAATTGCAACTGTGGTGTAAAGCTGTGACTTTAAAAATGTACATGTTTTTAACTTATTTGTGCTATCAAAGCTCCAATAAACCCAAAGATAGAACAGAAATAAAGATTTAGAAAGGAAATTAGAAATAAGGAATAGGCTAAACAAACCATAATTACTTTGATCAACGGACTCTGTTTTTGCTTGTAGGACCAGTTTATGGGTGGCATATAAATTTAATAATAAATTAATAAACTTAATTAATTTTTCTCCACAATGATCTATTACCAAATAAGCATTGTTCATAACTTTAAGGGGAAAAAAACCCTTTGAACGAGAAATATAAAACAGCAGAAAAAAGGCGACCTAAGCCTGCCAGAGGCATTTCACCCCTTTCTAACCACTTGCAAATGGCCCCTGTGCTATGCAGTGTGGTTCTCAAAAGCCCCTTGCAGTCTTGAGCTTAAAAAAATGTACAACTCTACTTTAAAATTTCAGCCCCTCTCCTCACTTCTCATTATATGTAATTTTACTTACATGTAACCTGCCTCGAAGTTCTCGGTCATTCCTCATTTTTACATAAATCCGTTCGTCAAGACTTAGTCTGATGAGATCCAAGGGCTCTTCTACAGTGTTGGTGGTTTGTTGCTACAAAATATAAAAAAATAGAGATATACTTTAGCAAACAAACCTGAGACGATTTGATTTAGTAGTTAAGGCATCAGGCTAAGAATGAGAAGATCATGAGAAGTCTCACTTTAGGCATCAAAGCTGGTCACTCTCTCTCAGCCCAACCCACTTCATTAGATAAGATCAAGATCAAGATAGAATTTATTGCCCAAGTGTGATTGGACACACAAGGAATTTGTCTTTGGTGCACATGCTCAGATATGTTTGTTACCTTGAATTAGTTATAAAAATAATAAAACCAGGTTGTATATAAATACAACAGATAAATGTTGGCTACTGACAATTACTCATTTCTTCTAAAAAATCCCTAATCTGATCATAACTAATGTTTACTGAAATCAAATGGGAAGCAATTAAGTTATAGTTTGTAATATAAATATGGTGAATTTTCATTAGCTTTCAGAAGGACAAGAATTATGTCTGTATTTTGCTGACAGTTTGAGTTAATGTTCTTCAAATAAAAGTTTTACATATATTTAAATTTTTCTTTGACCATAATACTTACCAATCCCAAACAAAAAGACGATAGTGTCATATATTATTTTTCTGTTTTATATTCCAAAGTTCATGACTTATTTTCCAATATTGAAAAAGGTCACTAATTGCAATAGTTATAAAATAATTAAAAAGTTATATATCAAGAAATGCCCATACAATTGAGTTTATAGCCTAAGCTTTCCTACTTATAGACTGCATATCTGTATCAATTTGCTACTCGCTTCAACAAGTACAGGAACGTATTATTTTTACACACATCAACAGCACACAAATATGTACACCCAGATCACAGCAACACACTAGTACACCTGCTTTGAAAAACCCTGCCTGTTGGGTTTAATCCAGGGGTCGCTCAAGATTTAAGGATCAATATAGCAATGGAGAAGGATTTAAAGCAGCATTTCCTTAAACTTTTCCACCTCAGGATCCCTTGCCACTTTTAAAAAGTATAGCGAGCCCCCAAAATAGTTTGTTTGTATAGGATATATTTATCAATATCCGTATCAAAAGTTAAAACTTGACACTTGGGTAAAGCTGCAGGAAAACGTTTCAAAACCAAAAGGAAACCAGTCCAGTTACCCTGACTCAAACGTCCAAACTGGATGACTGAGAATCTTCATCGGCTTCTCACTATAGTGTGGTAAGATTTTAATATTACATTATTTTACAACACAAGAGCGGAAAATCATTTCGATTTTGCGGGCCTTCTGGGACGCCACATTTTGAGGAAACACCGATTTAAGGCATTTTTTTCAGAAACCATGGAAATAGCATTTCATCCACTGCAGAACCTTAATATTGTCTTGGGTTTGTATCAGTTAAGGCTTTGAAAAAGGAAAACAAAAGCAGCTCATGGTAGGAGTCGTGTCGGTATTTGAGACGAGGTCGCTGAAGGAAACACGAACGCCCACCAGAAAATGGGACTTTGCGAAACTCAAAGCGAGAGTTAGAAACGGAAGCTCTGGTTAACTAATCCCAAGGCTGTCCACATTTTCCACCGCATCGGGTGGAAGACTCAGCGGCCGACAAGCCGCCAAACCGGCCGTTTCACCCACCTGATCCACCTCGTCCGCCATTTTTTTCAAAGGCAGACCGCTTTCTTCTCGCGAGACTTTAAACCAAGCCCGATAGGGCGCTACCGAACGCCTAGCGGAGTACGTAAAGCTGCGAATATAAGATGCTTCTGTAACGTCCAGCTTCCGGGTTAGTTCATTGAAATCTGTTCTTTTGCTCCCCCCCCTCCAGTTCTGCCATTTCTTTTGAACTCTGGTCTGGATAGACTGGACCATACATACATACATACATACATACATACATACATACATACATACATACACACACACACACACACACACATACACATACACACACACACACACTCTGGACCAATTTTAAGATTTTAATTCTTAGTCCATTTCAATGTTGCCCAGGTGGGTTAGATTATCCCCAAGGTGCTTTTTTTCGAGAGGCAACTGGACAAGCCCCTTGGGACAATAACCACGACCTGGATGACTGAGAATCTGCATAGACGCTGATTTAGATCAGGGCTTTCAAACTTCGGCCACTTTAAGCCTTGGCGGACTTCTGGGAGTTGAAGCTCTCCAGGCTTAAAGTGGCCAAGGTTGGAGAGCCCTGGTTTAGATGAACAGGCTGAGTTCGCACACAAACAAGGCTGGTGGACATCCAGCCTCCGCCGCCGCCGCCAGTGGTTTTCCTCAGGCTCAGCCCATTCTTTAAAATGCGTCTCCCTTTGAACCGATTCAAAACCGCCCGTGTGTGAATGACTGTTCATAGATCGGGCGTGAAGCTGGAGCGCTTTTTTACGCTTCCTCCTCCAGGGAGCCGAGAAATCAGTGGCTTCCTCCGAGGCAAGGGGAGAGATGCGAAGCGCAGCCAGTCAGCTCGATCCGGAGTAATCCAGCGGTTCACAAGGACAAGGATCCCCCCCCGGCCTAGAGAGCCCCTCCGATCCGCTGAGGCGCAGCTTCTCCGGAGTCGCCGGCACGGAAGGGACGTCAAGGGAGGAGGCGCCACGGAAAGCCGGGAGCTCCCGGCGTGGCTCTGTCTTGCTTGCCTCCTGCCAGAGAGAAGCGGGGAAGCTCAAAGGCACGGCTGATCAGCCACCTTCGCTCTCCTTTGACCCCTTCGGGGAGGCCTCCCTAGTTGCTGTTCTCTCCTTCGGGGCTCCGCCGCGTCTGGTGGCGGCAGCGGCGGATCGGGCTGTTTCCTTTCGCGCAACAGCGGCCGGGATGGTCGGGAAGCGTAAAGGGGTCTCGCAGGTGCAGCGGTCCTGCAAGAAAGTCAAGGGAGAGGGTGCAGCCGCCGCCTCTTCCTCGGGTCTGAAATCTTGTGAGCAGCGAGACGGTAAAAAGACAGCCAGACCTCGAGCAGGAGTAGGCTGGTAGCATCGGGGGGGTGGGGGTGGTTGGGGAGCCTGGAAATTACACTTCAGAGCCGGAAAGGAGTAACTTGTATAAAGCAGCTTTTTTTCTGCTGCTCCTGGCAGATTTCACGCCTTCTATCGTCTCTTGTGGAATAGTTTCATTGCCTTTCCCGAGCGACGCGAAGTTAGCAACTGGGGGACCGCTTCGGGCGGAATTCTCTGTTATGCAACGCTTATGTAAAAATGTTAAAAGAGAAAGTTCCCCGGTACTGTTCCTCAGCCCTTTTAATACCCCTCCCCCTTTAAAATAAGTCTTTCTGCAGTTCAATGTTTGTTAAAACGCTTTTCTGGGAGTATGTGCAATAAACGCTGAGGGCTAAAAGGGCAATTCTGTGGTGCGCGGAATGAAGTTGTGAATGAAGTTGTTGAGTTGTGCCACGTGATTAAAGGACACTTTGAATGGCGCTCTCCTTTGTAGAGTTATTGTTGTGATTACCTAAGTGCGGGGTTCTTTGTCGCCAATATATGCTTAGAAATTACTAAATGTTTCATGGAAAGGACTTTGTGTAATTCCTTTTATTCTCTTTCCCCCCTGAAGAGTGAAAACAAAGGTTGACTTCAGTTCTTCATTCTGTCATAATGGATGCAGCTTTCTGCTGATAATCTTATTGAGTTTATTTATTTATTTATTTATTTATTTATTTGATTTATATCCCGCCTCTCTTCACCCAGTTTGGGGAACTCGAGTTATGATGCCCTTGCTTTTGTTAATACACCATGGATAGTTGGCAAACTTTAAAGAGAATAAAAAAAAAAGATTTTGTCACTAATGCAAAGTTTTAAAGTTCATTTATAACGCTGAGTGTGTTGAATTGAATAAAAATTGAATTTAAAAAGTGTGCTTGTCTACACAGTTAAGCAGAAGCATCTTGTTTGTTTACAAATCCTTGCAGCTTCATTTTGAATAGATAACTGGAAATTCAGTGGGCTTTTGCTTAAAAATTTCCTTTAAAAATCTGTAATCTACTTCTCCCCAGTGATTTTTTTTTTTTTTTGCAATTTTCTCCGTTTTTGATACAGATAATTTTGAAGATGAAAAACCTGAAAAGAAAGCTAGGCCCAAATTGTCATCTAGAAAAAAGAGAGAAAAAGAACATGTCCCTCAAACACTTTCTAAAAATTCCAATGAAAAGAGACCAAAATCCAAAGTCAAGGAAGAAATGAATAGAAGTATAGAAAGCCAAGGGTTCCTTCCAAAAGCAGGGAAATGCAGGTGAGTAACTTTAAAGATTTTTGTAGACATTTTCAATGTATACATACAAATTATTAGAATTGAAAGAGTCCCTTAAAGCTACCTAGTGCAACCCTCTACTTAGTGTGGGAATCCAGAATAAATTTTAGCTTCTGCTTGAGTACAGAAAACAGGAGCCCAGCAGGTGTTGTTAAACTGTTCTTCCTCTTTTTTGGCCTAAAAGTTGCCTAAAAAGTAACCAGAATCTCATTTTTTTCCGGAATTACAGACCACTGGAAAGATAGATAAAAGCAGTGTACTTGATATGTTGAAGAGATATGGCATCTCTTCAGATACTTGGAAAGTGCCATTACATGCCCCTCTCCATTGACATTTTTCATGACTGGTGTACCTAGTACCTCCAGTTGCTCCTCATAAGACGTAATTTCTTATCACCCTTTCTCCTATTCTATTTTTTCTAAAAAGTAGAATAATCGCTAAAACATATCCAGAACTGAACAGAATATTCCAAAGCAGATTCTGACCAATGCAAAATATACAGGTAGTAGTCCTCAACGTACGACCACCAATGAGCCCAAAATTTATTTTGTTAAGTGAGAAGTTTGTGAAGTGAGTTTTTCCCTACTTTATGACTTTTCTTGACATATTTGTTAAGTGAATCACTGCAATTGTTAAATTAGTAACACCATTGCTAAGTGAATCTGGCTGCCCCCGTTGACTTTGTTTGTCAGAAGGTTGCAGAAGGGGATCACGTGACTCTGGGACACTGCAGCCGTCATAAATGTGAGTCAGTTGTCAAACATCTGAATGTAAATCATGTGACCATGGGGATGATGCAACTGTCAAAACTGAAAAATGGTCCTAAATATCTTTTTTCATTGCCGTTGTAACTTCAGATGGTCTCTAAGTGAACTGCTGTAAGTCGAGGACTACCTGTATTGGAACTTTTTATTTACCAAAGTTGAAACTGCAGTGTTTTTTTCACACTAAATGTTATCAAAGCAGATATCTCCTAATATTATGCCTGTGAGTTAAGTTTGTTTTTCTTAAGTGTAGAATGCAACATTTGTAACTATTAAATTTCATGCAGTTTTCTTCCCATTTAACCTGTGGAGATTCTTTGGAGGTCTGTTTATGTCTCCTGAAGCATCAATTATCTCATCCGAGTTTCATACCTTTTTCCATTTTGCAATGACTACAAGGAATTTAGAAGTTTTTATTTTTTGCTTTGGTTGCACACAGTTATGTTGTCTAAAGTAATAAACTATGGTTAACATACTGCCAGTTTAATTGTATCAGGGAAAGTAAAGCAGAGTACATAAGACAAGAAATAAAATCATAGTATATATATATATTTTAATTCAGTAGCGGTTTGCAGAGAACTCCTTTAAAGAAAAAAACAGATGCAAAAAAAGAATTAATTATTACAAAGAAAGAAGAAGATGAGGATGAGGAAAGTGAGGAAGAATGGGAAGATGTGGAAGGTAATGCATTCTTCATTTTCTGCTATATAAACCGTTTGTCTCATTTTCTGATGGCTATTTTGGCTTCTTGTGGTTTATGTTTATTTTCATACTGAAGTTGTCCAAAGATTATCACAGATCTATCGAATGTTGTGTTTCTTTTATGCCTATCTGGGCCTGATTGACTTTTTTAAAAAAAAAAGCTTTTTCCCAGGTGTTGCAGAGTAACTAAATAAATAAGTAAATTATAGAGCAACTATATTGTTTCCTCAGTTGCAAATAAGATGAAGGAACTATCTGGAAGTTGATGTGGCTGAAACTTTCATTTAGTGTGTCATCCTCTCTTTCACAAAAATCATCCTTAGAGTAGTAGTAAAAGCACAGCAATATTTTAAATAATTTTAAATCAACCTTATTTATTTGTTTGTTTGTTTAATTTAAGATTCTAAGAGAGATGGCAGTTAAAAATGTGAAAAATAAATAAGTAAAAATAATTTAGATCCCACCTTTTATTCAGGAGCTCAAGACAATTTGCATAGCAGTCCTACCACCCACTTCCCCCCTCCTACAATAACCACTTTGTGATTTGTTTCCACTAGTTGTAATTTATCTGATACAGGTGGTACAGTAAATCGACTGATTAAAAATGAAAAAAATACGGTAAAAAGGGTGTTAGAAGAGAAGGAAATAGCAATAGCACTTAGACTTATATACCACTTCACAGTGCTTTACAACCCTCTCTAAACAGTTTAGAGAATCAGCCCCACTAATTGTTACCCACCAATCTGGGCTCTCATTTTACTGACTTTGAAAGGATGGAAGGCCAAGTCAACCCTGAGCTGGTGAGAATCGAAATGCTGGCAGTCAGCAGAATTAGCCTACAATACTGCATTCTAACCACTGCGCCTCCACAGCTCATATATTTGCATTAAGAACTAGATTTTCAATGTAACATGGGTTATGTGCCATAACAGACATTTATAAACTTCTTCTCCAATCTGAGTCTTACACATATGTTGGAACTATAGCTTCCTAAAACTCAAACCAGCAAAGTCAGTAGTGTCCATTAGAACACACAGTTGGGGAAGAGTGATTCATAAAAGAATGTGATATTTGCCTGAATGATAGGCAAAATATTTGTTAGATTGATAGGCACATATTGTTTAGCTTATTGCCAAAATTTGATTCAGAAATACTCATAAATTGTCATATCTTATGCCGTCATGTATCTTAATTTTCTGACATTGAAATCATATGGGAAGCAGTCCCGAATTGGAACTGTTTGATTCTGTTTGAAACACACTGGTTAGATTTAGACCTTTGTTTCCAGAACTTTGTGAACCTGAGATCGAGATGCTGAAAGAAGTTAAGGCACCAAAGCTGCCCAACACAACTGTTGAGATAGAAATTGAAACACCTGAACAAGCGAAGAAAAGAGAGAGAAGGTAGGCAGACATCCATGTGGGATGGAGTCCCAATGGAATTGGGCGGCTAATAAATTTAATAATAATAATAATAAATAATGTAATAATATTTGGGGTTTTCACTATTGATTTGGCTTTTAGCGGGAAAGAGTCTATATAAAATTTTTTAGGAGATTTTGCTATGCTCTCTTTTCCCAATTTGGTTCCCAAGTTTTGTAAATACGGTACCTTCGCTATTTATAATTATTAATCTTACGTGTCACATATTTTTAAGATTAAGAAAAAACAGGTTTTTTTGCTTAGGATTTTGGTAACCTTCATTGATATTTTGTTTGTGCTGTCCCCCCTGGGGTTTTGCTGTTCTTTTCATGTATTTCTGGCCTGAAGTGGATAAGATTCCCAGCAACCATTTTTGAAAGAGCCTCCAGAGACAACAAAATGGGATTTATTTAGAAAGAGAGGTCCTAAACTCATTATAGCCTAATTTAGAAAGAGATATCCTAAACTTATTATAGCCTAGAGTCAGTTTGGTCTAGTGGTAAAGGCACTAAGCTAGAAACTCACAGGATTGTTGTTATGGGGAAAAATAGGAGGAGGTAGGAGAATTATGTATGTTGGACATCTTGAGTTATTTCTAAAAACAACAAAGGCTTGATATACCTAAGTAAAATAAAATAATTAAATAGAACTTGTTTTATTTTACATGAAAACTTGCAGCGAGAAACGGCAAGCTGAGTTTGAGATGTATCTCCGTCGAATGCTGAAACGCTTCAGCAAAGAAGTCCGCGAAGATACTCATAAGGTTTGATCTTCAGGGTCAAGTTGTCAGAAAATTGGGAGATTTCTAGGGGCAGAGTTCATTATCTGAAGTATTACATTTATCAATTTACCCCGGCAATTAAACTAATTGAATTTGAAGGTACTTTACAGTTAGGATCATCTAATCAAGCCCCTGCTAAATGCAAGACTTACAATGCAGTATGCCATTAAAATATTCCTGATCTTTAATCTTCCAGGCTTGGCATAATCAAATTTATGAAAGGTGACCTTATTTCTGTACAAATGTTTAACCCCTGTTTCACAGGTGAGCAGTTTTTCCTATTGGAGGAACATTAATGGAGGAACATAAGAGAATCAGTTTGGTCTAGTGGTTAAGGCATTAGGCTAGAAGGCAGAGACCGTGAGATTAAAAGTCTCACCTTAACCGTGAAAGCCAGCTGGGTGACTTTGAGCCTGTCATTCTCTCTCTCAGTCCCACCTCATAGGGTTGTTGTTGTGGGGAAAATAGAAGGAGAAATGTGTATTGGATATGTTTGCTGGCTTGAGTTATTTGTAAAAATAATAAAGGGGGGATACATATAAATAAATACTGCACATCTAGATATGTTAGTGATTTCCAAAAAGTAATTCAGTATATACTTACTGGGAAAATAGCATCCTGAATTTTGGGAGGAGTTTTGAAAAAATGTCCCTGTGTATATAACAGTATTTTAAGTTAGCACTCAATAAACCTAACTCAAAGAATTAATTTCTTTTGCAAATTTTGTAATAAAACTGAGTTTTATTTGAAAAACCTGTTTAGTGCAGCTGCTGTGCTCAGAGTGGATATGCTCTGTAAATGCAAATTTAAAAACCACATTTTCTAATTCAACTGCCATTTGCATTTTAAAAATAAACGGAGCAGTTGAAATACTAGCAGATGTAAATACTGCCTCAAAAAGAAACCAACTGTCAAACTGATACTCAGTTAAAATTCAACTCTGTGATACTGGAAACATCATAAGACTTGAGGCAGATAATATTAACTTCCTGTAGTCTCTCATAATACATCATGATATAATTAGAACAATGCAGGCAAACCCTTTTTGGTCTCACCGCTTACTTTAACAGGTGGGCTTAACAGGTGGGCTTGGCCTGGAATATGTATGAGCTAAGAGTTGAGTGTTAAATTACCATTTACCACCCATACTAGAAGTTTATGAAATTCATATAAAATATGAATTTATATATTCCAAGGAGAGAAGAGAAACAAGGCTATTTCATCCCTTGGCTGAACACTCACTCCAATTGATCATGATAGAACTGTATCTCTACAAACGGTTTCCTAAATATGCATTTTCATTACCTTTTTTTCTTCTCCCTCTTCTTATGCCCCCACCCCACCCCCAGTCTTGAAAAGTAGGATGTGCAGAGACCTCAGAGTCAAAACAGCTCCCCCAAAATTTGGCCCTGGGAGCTCCTTCAAATGCTGCCATTCAATCCTAATATTTAATATAATGGGGATGAGAAGAAATTGTTAAATGTATGAGGAACAATGACTTTACTTATGATAATTAACTTTGCATAAAATTGAGGTGTACATTTATAGAATGCCCTAACCCCATGATGGCGAACCTATGCCACATGTGCCAGAGGTGGCACACAGAGGCCTCTCTGTGGGCATGCGAGCTGTCGCCCCAGCTCAGCTCTGCTGCGCATGCGCACACATGCCTCCCACTGACCAGCCATCAGTGCCCTAATCCCTGCCTATTTGGGGGGGGTTTAGCCCCAACATATCATTGAAAGCCCAAATCTGGGTCTTGTTCCATGAAATGATGATGGATGCTTAGGCTAAAGAATGGAACAAGATACTTTTTAACAGGAATTAACCAGTACAGTGACATGGATGACTGAGATGCTTAAAATTTATATTTCTTGTGGTTTCTCTGTCTTCTGTTAACCAGTGAGGTATTGTGAGGGGAGCAGAGCTGGATCCAACTGAATGGATCAAGCCCATATTGGGCCTGTCCCTTGAATTGTAAAAATTACCTTCAGTATCTCTGATGTACCCTAAGGCTGCTTGTTCCCTTAGGATCCATGTCCTTTTCCCAACAGGTTCACTTACTGTGCCTGTTGGCCAACGGTTTCCACAGGAACAGGATCTGCCTTGAGCCAGATCTTCAAGCAGTTGGCCTTTCTATCATTCCAATTCGCTTCACCAAAGACCCTGCAGATCGCATCAACCGCCTGTTTCTGTCAAATCTTGTGAATTGGTAAGCGTTTTCCTTTCCTTTTCCATTTCTTTTTTTAATTGAATTTAGGGTCCAACAGTGGAAAATCTGGATTTCTGTGACTATAATTAGTCCAAGTATAAGGAAGTGTGAGGGAGTTTTCTTTTTAGTTTAACTGTAAGACTCGTAAGACTCAGTGGAGCAGCAATTAAATGCAGCACTGCGGCCTATCTCTGCTGACTTGTTCAGCAGGTTGCCAGATCGAATCTCATCAGGCTCAAGGTTGACTTAGCCTTCCATCCTTCTAAAGGTCGGTAGAATGAGGACCCAGATTGTTTGGGGGCAATCTGCAACTGCTTGGGGAGTGTTGTAAAGCTCTGATAAGCAGTTTATAAAAAATCTGAGTGCTATTGCTATCTCTGTTGTAAGTCTCCCAGAGTCCTTGGGGAGTTGGGTGGCATAAAAAATGTCAAAAATAAAATAAAATAAAATAAAATAATAATAAAATAATAATAAAATAAAACTGAGATAGCTTCCCCTACCATCTATTCCAGCTCCCATGGGAGAGATAAATGATGGTGCAAATCAATAAATTATGGTTCTCTTGTTTTTAAAATAAAGGTTTTCTGCAACTTTTACTATTAACAATCAGCTCTCCGACAGTGAAGATTGGCGGGTTACTCTAGAGAGGCGCTTTGCTGTCTATGCTGCACGCGATGAGGCGGAACTAGTGCAGGTAAGTGATAGAAAGCTCTGCAAGGCATGCTGGATCCCTGTTGTGTTGTATTCATAGTAAGGATAATGTGAGGGAGGTAGAGGCTAGAAGGTTGTATTTTTCACATACAAAGAGAAAGACAGACCTCCAGATATTTATATACACCTCTTGCTCCTTTAGCTATTGAGGTCATCACTGGAAATTTTGTTTTTGGCTGAGCATAGCATACAAGGAATTTATCGGACATTATACAAGTGAACCTGAGTGTATGTCTGTACACACACATATGCGCAAAGATGTGCAGCAGTTTTAGCATTCATGGCGTTAGGGGAAAAGATAATGGCTGCAATTGTCATAATTGTAGAGGAGGAGAACCAGCTTTACATATCATATACAAATTATATATTTGTTTGATTTCAAAACAGTTGTAGCAATTGTCCTGTGGGTTAACACTGAAAGGGGGAAAGGAGAGGTACAAAAATTAGATCCCATCCAAACTGTTGTTTGTTTCCCCCCAAATAGATATTTTTACTTATTCTTCGAGCACTGCACCTACTGTGCCGACTTGTATTGTCTTTGCAACCCATTCCTCTCAAGGAGCCATCAGGGAAGGTAAGTATGGCAAAATTGTTGCTATCTGTTTTTTTTCCAAAGAAGGTCCTTCCCGAACAACCTGAGACTTACTTAGTAGTAAATCTGTTTGGTGTCTATTTTTTAAAAAAAATAAAGTTTATTGTTTAAAAAGAAATAAAACATGATTCCAGTCTTCCTTTGAGAAGTACAAACTCTAGGTGCTTGCTGAATACACTCCGTTGTAACTATTGTACACTTATTTCTACATATACATGCTCAACTGACACACATTCACACCTTATCTGTATTACCCATTTTCATCTTGTTATCACTGTACATATCCAACCATTCTCATGTTGGTGTCTATTTTTAATATTTTTGCTTATGTATATGAGTGTGCATTGGTTTGTTTTCCTTAATTTCTTCAAGTCTTTATTAATTCCTTATTATTCTGGAAATAAAGGAAAATATATACATTTAAGATTATTTTAAAATGAGATAACTACAGTTCATTGAGTAGGCCAGACTACCTAGGGTTTGTAAGTTGGATAAGATTGTACTTCGTCACTTCTTCCAATGGTAGGTCCTCCTCAACTTATGACTGTGGTATCGTAAGTCGTAATGGTTGTAAAATGGGTCAGCCAGGTGACCTACCAGATTTTATGATGTTTTTGAACTGTGGTTGCTAAGGTGTTTGCCAATGGTTCATTATGGGCTGAAGTAAATGCTTGCTTTTCGCAAAACTGTTGTAAAACATGGCCACATGACTGTGGGATACTGCAAGCAGCCATAAATGTGAGCCACACTTACTGCGCTCCTGACATGCAATCATATGATTTCGGGGGAGAGGGGCCATCAGAACAGGGATATAAGTATCCCTGGGAGGTCCATTATAAATTTGAACAGTCACTAAGGGTCTGGATGTAAGTCATGAATTGCATGTATATTGTATCCTTATATATATATGTATACATGTATCCTTGGGTTGTATTTATGCTTTTTTCTTCGCTAGCTCTTGATTCAATATCTGCAGTTAGAAACTGGGGCTGAGAAATGATATGGCAGTAGCCTATAGGCGAGAAGCAGGTAGGGTAAGCCATGCTCTATAAAGAGAAGCAATTACAAATGGAAGGTGCACTGGCAAAGTGGTTGTCTGAACAACCTGGTTTACGTAGATAACGTGTCATCGTTCTGAGTAATGAACTCAGGGAAGGCAGGACTCCGATGCTTTGTTCAGGTTCAAGAGATCCTTTATTGAGTACATCATATCAGCACTTAGAAAATTGAAGGTAGCTCTAGATTATTTCCGCCCTGAGGGATAGCTCAGGGATACTTTTGTCTCTCAGGTCACATGGGCCAATCAGTCCAGATGTAGGTTCCCTCTCAGCTTCAACAGGTGTTCCTTGACATGACCTTGGTTCTCATGCCCAGCTGGTAGATGTTATGGCTAGCTTACTGGACCACCGCATTCCTGAGCTCCGGGGGGGGGGGGGGGG
>JANHGC010001206.1:110861-122197 GCA_027560395.1 Boaedon fuliginosus
TCAACTTTGAAGGTCACCCAAGACTCTCATAAGGCTGTCCTCAATGACTCGGTCCTGGAAACATTTCTCTGTTTACCACATCTTACCATGTGCATGTAGAATTCATCCCTCCTTCCTCATTAAGGCTCAGAAGATTTTTTTTGAAATTTTGATGTAATTTTGGATTACCATAGATGCTATTTCAGGCTGCCACAGATACTGTAATGTTACGTTGTTGGTTTGAGCTCTGAGCTTGGCAATTTGGCTGCAAATGTTTCGTCCCCATTCAAGGAGACATCTTCAGTGCCCTTTGGATTGTGCTTGTCTCGGGGAGCACTGGCCTTTAAATATCTTTCTGAGTTCTGGTCTGATTTTGGGTTTTGTGATTGACTGGCTGTAGTTGCTAAGTCATTGGTTTTCAGTACTGTCTGTGTGTTGTAAATGAGTGCTGGTGTTATTCAGATGTCTTTATGATGATGTCATTCGGATTTTTTCTGATGATGACATGATAACTACAGCCAGCCAATCAGACCAGAACTCAGAAAGGTATTTAAAGGCCAATGCTTCCCCAGACAAGCCCAATCCAAAGCGCACTGAAGATATGTCTTCGAATGGGGATGCAACATTTGCAACCAAATCACCAGACTCTAAGCTCAAATCAACAACGTAACTACCAACTCAAGCTACTAATATTCAAAGACATTTCAATACTGTAATATGTAATGAGATGCTACACATTACACATTAACTGCACTGTTAATGAGTATGTGCCCTTTGGTTTTAATTCTGGGTGAACTTTAAAAACAGAAGCGGGAGAAGAGAGTGCTGGGAAATTGGAAACTGCTGGTGAAAGGACTTCTGATCAAAGAGAGATTAAAGAAGCGCTATTCTACAAAGGTAACAAAACATTGGTGTGATATATAGATCACAAATCTAAAGTTATTCAAGGCCATCTGGACACTGGGGTTAGCCCAGAATGGAGAAAGAACAAAACATTAGTACAGATTTCTTAACATTGAAGATATAATCTGAAGTAAAACACTTTTTAAGAAATAATATGTAAACATACTTTGCATTTCAACAAGTACTTCCTGCATAGAAATAATACATTGTTATTACTTTTGAAATGACAAGTGTTGGCATTATTTCTTGATGCATAAATATTAAATTGAATAACTTGCTTGTTTATCTGAAGTTATCTGAAAGAAAGAATTGGGCTTTTAGAGTATACTTGAATAGGATTGCAGGTATACTTAACAGTGGGTTCAATCATAAATTCTGTCAACAGTATGAATATCAACAGCACTATCTTAGGATAATCTTAAGTGGCTTTTGACAGTCAAGCATATGTTATTTGTTGAAAAAGTATGGCCCTCCATTTCAGGCAGTGGGTTTTTTGAGGCCAGATGTTAGAAAAAAGAGTTGTCTTTTCACCTAGCATTTCATGCAAATATTTTGATAATGTTTGCATTCTATTGGTTAATTTTTTTCCTCAGATGCAGGAGGATTGTTGAAATCTGAAAACAAATTCTGTATATTTGGATTGGTACAGCATTTTTAATGTCAGTTACTAGCTTTGTTGCAATGGCCTCCGTTAAAAGGATAATTCTTCCACAGCAACCGTGAAATATTTTAACTCTTCCTCTTCCAGAATGAGACAAGAGTCATGATGGAAGGGGAGTCTGGTTTCTCATCCGATGATGAAGGAGAACCAAACTTGGAAACACCTGCTGAAGATGTGGCGGTTTCTTGGCCCCAAAATCGACAAGCTGGTGAACAGAGTGAGAAAGGGAAAACAACCAAAAAGAGCAAGAGAGAAAAGAAAGGAGAAGCAAGACATTTGTTCCCGTTTGAGAAATTGTAACAAGGAGTTTTGGATCCCTGTCTTAGCATTAACAAGGAAGCACTTTTATGTTCCTTGAGTTTACATTCACACTGAACCTTCCCTGCCAGCAGGAACAGCTAAAACATCTCAGGAAACTTCCAACCATTTTTATAATATTGGATTCCTAGATGATTGCAGGACTTGAAGCAGGAAAATTGGTCTGGACTCATTGCTGGATGCCTACTATACTTTTATGTTGGCCAGTGGCACCTACTTTTCCTAGATAAACACATTTTCTTTAGGGTGCTGCTGATAGGTAAAGCAAGAACAATGATCTTGGAGCAAAGTACCTTTCAATGCTAGATCTTAATACCTGAAAATATATTCTTTTCTTGGAAATTTTGTATTATTTTATTGCAAAGTTGTTAACAAGCTAGACACTTGAGCTTCCAGAGTTATGAAAGGAACATGTATGTGTACTCACAACATAGATGTTGCAATAATAAAACTGTGCTTAAGTTGTATTATATATGTAAAAAAAAATCTGGTGGCAATAAGTGAGGGAATTGATAGGAAATGTCTATAACTTTTAACAGCTTCTATTCAGCTTTACAAAGGAAACACAATGTAAAAAGTAGACTAGTATAATTAATGGGCGTAGGACATTTGGGCAGATGATACCTAGTTTTTAGCTGAGGTGGATTTATTCCTTTCCCCTCTTCTATATCATCACAGAAAACTCTCATGAAAGCTTTCCAAGTATTATCTCATAAGGAGCAATATTCCTGTCAGAGGTCCGCCTCCCTTGCAAGGAATGTCTTTAAGTTATTAGACTAAAATGTTTTAAATCTAGGGTAGTTCTCTTCTAAAAAATAAACTGGAAAAATATAGGAATATTCTTTAGTCAGGCCTCCGCCTCAAATACTTTGCCCAGTTCTGGGTATCACATTTGAAGGATTCACAATGGAAGTGGAACAGAAGAAGACTAAAAAGAATAGAAACTAACCTTATGAACAGACATTAATACAGGTGGTTGTTCGTAAAATAAAAGATGATTGAAGGAGAAAAATTATTGCACTCTTCAAAAACTTAAAAGGATGTCACATATAAAATGGTCTTCTTGAATATAGGATACAGAATAACTGATTTTAAATTAGGGGAAAACTGATTCCAAATGAATGCTAGAAGATAGCTTCCTAGCAGTAGAATATTTTATGGAGAAAACTAACACAGATGATGGATGTTCCTTTGCTGGATGTGTTGAAACAGACAGGTATCTTTTTGGGATATTTTATTACAGATTCCTACATTAAACATGAGCTTGTACTTAGTGATCTATGACAATGGTCCCCAACCTTTCCTGCTTGACAGCTTGGGGGGCGGGGAGAGGAGATGGATCTGTGCCAGTGGCAGGCTTGTGCATGCGTAGAGCTCTATTTGTGCGAGCAGCAGCTCGAATGGAGCTTCATATGCAAGCACAAGCACCTGCCATTTGTGCAAATGGAGCTTCACACGCAAGCACAAGCACCCGCTGCTTGTGTGAATGGAGCTAACTGTGCCAGTGCAAGCACCCGCTGCTTTGCAAGTGGAACTACGCGTATCAGCACAAGCATCCCGTGCAGCCCGGTTCAGAACTTGGTGCAGCCTAGTAGTGGGCTGTGGCCCAGGAGTTAGGGACCCCTGACCTAAATGGTACCTTCCAATTCTTAACTCTCTTACCTTTAATATTGAACTGTGATTTCAAAACACACATGCAAATCATTTATTTTTCTTGAAGTTTTATTCATAAAATAGAAAATAGGCATTTCCATCCGTAGAAACGTTTACAAATGATATTCTAAAAATAAAGAATACAAACTTAGATTTTAGTTGGAAGCAGCCACCATGCTTCATTCTGCACCAGTGATAACCACTGACACCTTAACAAAATGATGAATTACTCCATGGCAAATTGTAGTTGGACTTTAGTGAAATGACATTAGATAGCACCAGACCAATGAATCCAAATCTAAGTTTGGAATCCTAAATTCAAGAAAAGGGCAGATCCAGGATGATGCTAATGAACTTTTATTTACTTCTAGAGCTTTGGCTTAGTTCTTTCTCTTAGACTAATTTGATGTATCTCTAATAATGAGCTGAGAATAATACTGACAATTATTTTAGATATATACAGCATCAGAGCCTATCTCTTGGCAGATTGCATCCATATAAAAGGCTTCTATCTAATCCATGTTTTTGGATCATCTCATTGCTGGCAATGGCTTGCAATGGGTTATACACTGGCTCTTTGTCTGCTTCAGAGTCTCTATAAAATAGTCCGATTGAACTGAAAGTTGTGTGCACAATTTACATTTCTGGACCCAGAAAAAGCAGTGATTGAAGCTATAGGAAGAAAAAACTTGGGTATGAATAGTTAACATATTCTTTCAGTCCTAGATTTAAAGAAATTAATTGGCTTTCGTAATATGTAAATTAACCATTTTAGCTTGGCAGTATATACAAAGCATGTAAGGTCTTGTCTGGACAAACTCAACGAAGTTCTGTACAAATTTGTTGTATAAAATCAACAATTTGAAGCACCCAATTCTAAAGTGTTGCACTTTTTGTTGTTTCCTGAAATTGGGCAGGCTTCAAATAAATTTTTTGTCAGATTACCATCAATACATTGAGTGCCCAACCTTGCTTTACGTAATTTTTCAGTAAAAAACAAATATATTTATTTGCCTATGGAGCAAGTTACGTGAACAGCAGAAAGTCTCTTCTCCCTCTGGATATATCTTTGGTTTTATTTTTAAAAATCATAATTCTTCATGAAACCATCAATAAATTACTGAGTTGGTTCAGGAAACAATTCTCAAGTCACAGGTAAAAAAAAATGCACCTGCGATCATAAATTATTTTCTTATTGAAAAAAATAAAGCATGAGATAAGAATAAATCATAAGACTGAGATACAGTAATCCTGAACATAGTAATATGAAAATAAACAGCATCACAGCAATACCAGAGTGGTGCAGGATACTTTGATCCACATATAATTCAAGGTGTTACAGATAAGATAAGTTACCTATTAAAATTCAGACAGAATAGTAACAACAAAAATGAAGATAAGTGAAATATGACAAAAACTTCAAAAAGTTGCATGCAGAAAACCTATAATACATGAAGTTATAGATAAGGAATAGATTAATCGTACAATGATTTACCCACTCTTCAAAGCCTCGTACGGTCCCCATTGAGTCCATATACCTATTATTCTCCATGAAGATTGGAAGACATTTTACATAAATTGCGTAGGACACCTAATTTGCTTAGCCTTGTTATGTTTCATTCAACTTTCTATTTCCAAAATTGGGGCAGTTGCGCATTTTTGTTTGATGTTTAGATCAGGCCTGCACAGCATCTGACTAGCCAAGCAGCCTCATGCTGCATTCCAGCATTTTTTTTTAAAAAGTCAATAAATCCACTGCCACTCTGAAAGACAAGCTGCTGAGCACCTGCAGCCTCACTATCACTTCCAACACTGTCACCAAAGAGCTAACTGGTGCATCACAGATCCCTTTGAGTCGTCGTGGCAGTGGCTAGAATGCAGTATTGTGGGCCAGGGGTCCCCAATCCCTGATCCATGACATGTCAGTAACCAGGCTGCAAACAAGCGAAGCCCCATCCGCAGGATGCAGGCAGCATGCAAAACCACAGAAAAACCTCCATGGAACTGGTCCCTGGGACCCAAAAGATTGAGGGCCACTGTTGTGGGCTAACTCTGCCCACAGTCAAAAGAGTTTGATCCTGATGGGATCAACGTTTATTCAGCCTTCCATCCTTCCAAGGTCAGTAAAAGGAGGATCCAGACTTTTGGCAATATGCTGAATCTGTAAACCGCTTAGAGAGTACTCTAAAGCACTAGGAAGCGGTATATCAGTCTAAGTGCTACTGCTATGCTGTGCAGTTATTTTAAATTTATCAATGTGGTCTTTTCTACCAGCTATGCAGGCCTGGTCTAAATATGGGCCGCCTCGAGTTCCCCTTTTGGGTGAAGAGAGGCGGGGTATAAATTTAATAAATTATTATTATTATATATGGATCTTAGTACCCCTGACCATAGTATTGGACTCCTGGGAGCTATAATTCAGAAATGCTTAGTTCCTTACCCCTGGATTGTATAATGAAAATAGCATATCTCAAACAATTACAGAACACGCTGATGTTGCATTTTCTGTACTGCAATATAAAGAAGTGTTTTGTTTTGAGCAAAAATATCCGTGATGGTCTTCAAATATGATAAAAGCATTGAATGTAGGAAGTTTCCGAAGAAATGTGGGTACAAAGAAGGCGCTTCTTCCATGATGTCACTGCTGTTTCTTTGGTGGGACCCGAGATCTTGCAATCAGAATGGGAACTACAGCCAACGAAGCAGTCAATAGTGCCCAGAGGGGCCGATAGAAGAGCCAGCCCACTGAAATGGTCAACAATGAGAGAGAAGTGGCTAAACAAAAGGCAAATGCTTTCAAACCAATGTTCACCAGATCCCGAACAACTGGAAACCAATCCACTGGAATAAGGAAAAATAAAAATTAATTTAATAAATAAATAAATAAAAACATCATTGGCAAGCTTATAAAAGAAAACTATATCTGCTTTAAATTTAATCCAATGCCTACTGATTTCATTGAAATTTCATCTCTACAGAATATGGACCACTAAAGGAAGAAAAAAAACAGACTTTTACCTAAATACGTTTTCAGCATTAACAATAAACAATAGTATTAGCATTTAATTCTCACTTTAACCACAGGCTTTAATTAGCTTTGGTTAGTACTTTGTTTTCATAGCTTATAGAAATACTTCTTTCTTGTAACACAGTGCTGAAATAACTGTTTTCCGTCTCATTCCTATGAGTTATCTCATTGAGACTATTGAAATACCCTCTTTGATGTATCTCTTGGACTATTCATTTAACACAAGCATGAAAAAGGAAAATCTTTATTTCCTCAGTCGACATTTCAGCCCAGCTTCACAGTAATTATTATTATTTTTTATCATCTTAGACCTGAAGGTGAAAGCGGAAGCAGCATGCTCTGTCCCATATTTGGGTAGACCAGGTTGCCCTGACAGACCGGTCTCACCAGAGAAACACTTAGACCTGAAATTTTTGATTAATGCTTTATTTATAAATCAAACTTGGGTGATAGTAGCAACACTTACCCAGGGTATAAATAATTCTTGTCATTAGACTGATGCCTAAAAACATAGACAACCATCCAGCTGCACGTAGGCCCCAGGTTTTCATGTTGTTACTCTCATGTTCTTTCTGAAATACTTCCTAAAAATATTTAATACTTAGTTAGCACTTCCAGTCATATGCTTGGTATTTTATCAGCATCCAATTATGCTAACTCTTTTGATCAGCAGGATACCTGATGCAGCTGGACACAATGCCAAGGCTTAATCTAATATTATTGGCCTGAATCTATTCCCCTCCCCAACATAGTCTCCTGTCATATTCTAAGAGGAATGCTGATTTCAAATTTACTTGAACAACATTAGCTATATTTGAAATTGTTTTGACAAACCATGTTTAAAATCAACTAATTTGGTTAGTTGAAGACAAAAGAAATATTGTCAATTCTGTTCTCATGGTGTCATCGGAGCGTTTATGATGATTTTACAACTGCAACTGAACTTAAGATCAATATTTTTAAGACAGGATAAGATGGACGGAAGAATGAGATACAGGCAAAATTAGTTTATGAGAAGGGTGGGTAGAATTTTCTAAAAAACAGTTTTTTACTTAGAATATACTAATTTTCTTCTTGTTCCACCCTGCAAGCAATCCCTGATAAGCTTTGCAAAGGCCATGTGCCATTCTTGACAAGCAAAACATTACACACTCATGTCTTTTCATTTTCTATATACATTACTTATTTCTGTAGAAACTGAAAACACGTTTTAATCCATCAAAATGATCTACGCTGCTAAATGAGAAAGCAAGGCTATGAATTCATTTTTTTTTTAACTGCAAAAATGTCTACAAATGAAACACCAACACCAATCAGGACTAAATTCTAACTGTAGAACTGGAGAAAAGTTAGCTTTATAGGAAGTTAACCCACACCGATCCACTTACTTAAACTCAGTTTTTGCCTACCAAGGTTACCAATTTAAGTTAGCTATTTAGGTTTTCAGACAAGAGTCTCACTATCAGGCGCTCTACCGGCCAGAAACCGAATCAGAGTTGTTTTATTTGCAACAATGAGCTTTAACTTTGAGCTTTAACTTTGAACTACAGCCCTTCCATTAAGCGATAATTCAAGAGGATGGGGCGGGGGAGTTGTTCTCCTTTATTTAAGCACAAACAGAGCATGTATAACTCTTCCCTACCATTCTCCCTCTGCTGATTTGTAACCCTTACCTCAGCTGTGAGCTCTCCAGGATAGAGAACATTTAAGACATCCCCCGATTTGGTTTGGTATGAAACCAAGTGATCCTCTTGCTGACGAGCAACTATGGTCACCTGAAAAGGGGGCAAGGTGAGAAATTAAAGAAATTTGCACATTGACATTGGAGAGCTTTATCTAATTACATGAGAAGGTCTTGAAGAGATATGGAGCATTTACCACATCTGGTAGAGCCGTGCGTGAGAAATCTTCACTCAAACCTGCATAGAAGAATGAAACACGAAGATCCCCAACCTGAAAAGAGGGGGGGAAACACAAAACTGTTGAGCAATTAAAGATTCCCAATGGAGATTTTAGTAGAACTAAGATTGTCATTATTTTCTAAACTCAGGTTTGTCATATCCTCAAAGGATATATAAAAGTGCATGCAGAGGGGGAAACGGGGGGCAGACAGACAATTGTTTATTTCCCTCTTCCATTTCTTACTTCTGGACGTCGTGGATTCTCACTGTGAAAGAAGTAATCCCCTGAGCGGATCACATCGGCGTGAGGGTCTTCCAATTTTGACAGGCTCATCTGCTTGAAATTATTAATCTTCTCAATGAGGCCTAACAGTAGAAGTGGGAATAAGAAATCATTTTTGCCTGAGACTTATGGAGTCATTTCAGAAACTTCAATGAAGCCATGCTCTTTCAGAAGGTAGGGCCATAGCATCAAATGGGCATGGCCAGAGCTTGGAACAAATAGGGCCATCTTTCATGGAGTCATGCCAAAAATTTCCTTATTCTATTCCATCTAATAAACTTTCCAAGTTCTTCCTATGAAGAAAATCGGCACCAAGAAGGAATATCATAGCATTCCAAGTACCCAAATGAATGCCACATAGACGAAGATTAAGAACATATTTTTTATCATCCCACAGCGTCAGATATAAAATAACTGCCTTAAATTCCACAATGACCGATTCTTGGTTAATGTTAGAAAAATGTTCCTGTTGATAAATATAATTCAACTCCAGAAACAACCACCCAGAAATATAGTGGATGTCTTTTCACTGAAAAGTCCATTTGTCAGAGATGCCTGATTCCTGCACTGAGCAGAGGTTCAACTCAATAGCTTAAACATAGCTTTTAATTCTACAGTACCATTCCTTAACTCTCCTGTCTCAGCATGCAAAATTAAAAAGGAAAAAGCAGGCATGGTGATGTGGAACAGCATGCCTGACCATAAGAACTTACAGGCAGACTTAGCTAACTTCCAGATAAGAATGCCAAATATCTCATGCATAGAATAACTATATTATGCTTTAGAACATGGTACTTATTGCAAAAGTCCATGAGATATTTTGATACTGCCTCATGGTCTGCTCCATAAAATTTAAACCATGGGAATTAGAAAACTGTGATTTAAATTAAAATTTTATTTAGCTACTCTTCCGAATCTTACAAAGTTGAGAAGATTTTCCTCTTATCTGCCTTGCTAAGTATATCTTAGTATGCATATATTTAAACATATCTCAGATCAAAACTTCATACCCCTGGAAAGGAAGAACTTGCCAACTTGAACATCAGAAGCAACTGCAGTGAAAGATTCAACAGCCATGGCACTGTGCAGATAAAAAGAATTAACAGATTAATTTTTACCAAGGTGGACGCAAAGTGACAAAAGAATTAACAAATCTTCTAGCTATCAACCACCACAAAGATTTACTTTAGTGTTTCCAAATACAACAACTAGCATGAAAGTATATCCACCCAGAATATCATGTGTGTGTGTATACATACATACATACATACACACATACATACGTTTGTAATCCTGCTACTTCGTTTAACTTCCAGAATCAGTTAGAAATCTTACTCAGATTCTTAGTTTACAATCCTAAAGGCTGTGTTGGAAGAACCATAGTAAAGAATACTATCAAGTTTACCTAGGGTTTTTATGTCCAATTTCTCGATCAAAATTTCTGCTATTCACAACTTCTGATTTCCATTCTGTATCTAAAAGAGAAGTACAGAAATAAGAATATGAAGAATACTATCCTGATTCCTGGAAAACATGCCAAGAGTCACAGTTCATGGGTATTTCCCACTGTCCCTATAATTTTTCGTGCTTTTATATGGAAATGAGTACTGGTGAACATCACACACAGAATTCTTCTCTAAGCACATGCTAATTATGTTTTTTTCTCAGATTCTACTGTTTACAAACAGACACAAATACAGGACAAATGCTATTTTGAGAATTATTAACTGAAGCATAGCATCCAGATCATGAAAAATAATATTCCCACTCTATATTTCCCAATATTGACTCTGGTTCTGGACCCCATAGTCTAAAAAGAACAATAACAAAGTAGAGTGAAGATGGGGAAAGGATTGGAAACTGAGTCTGGTGAGGAACAGTTAAAAGGACTAAGCAAATATAGCCTGCAGAAGAAAAGACTGAGAAAAAGTAAAATAGCCTATATCTTCTACAGGAAGGCAGCATCTCTTCCCCACACCATCATCTTCCAAGATTATTCTCACATTCCTTTACACTTGGAGATTTTTAAATAGATAACCACTGTTTGAAGCAGGTCCTTCCCAAAGGAGAGGCTTGGACTGGATGATCATCAAGCCACCTTTCAACTCTATGATCTTATGAATAAAATCCAATGAAAACTTGCTTTCTATGCTCTGCAAGCACTGAAGTTCAGTTAACCTCGTCATAAGATAAGCATCAGTAATGTGGATGCAACATCCTGGCTAAAAAGGAAAATATATGTTTGTTTCTTTCAGCATTTTGTTATTAACTAAAAAGATTAACTGCTTATTTCATTTTAAGAATGCAAATATGCAATAAAAAATAATGCAAATGCAATAAAAGGGAATGCAAAAGCAATAAAAAATAATAATGTTCCAAGTTCAAAACTTGGAACTACACTGCGGTGTCCAGAACCAGAACCAATATTAGGAAATATTGAGTGGGAATATTACAGGATTTTTCATGGTTTCGATTCTATGCTTATGTTATAGATAAAATTGGTAACGTCTTCTCTTTCAGTGGTTCTCTTTCAGTGGCCGCCTCGAGTTCCCCTTTTGGGTGAAGAGAGGCGGGGTATAAATCTAATAAATTATTATTATTATTATTATT